>JARKHS020003533.1:0-153197 GCA_030143305.2 Amblyomma americanum
AGGAAGTCGACGCCAAGATTGACGTCATGAGGGCACTGGCCCAGAACAGAGAATAGAACGGATGTATGGCGGCCGGATGGTCGCACGGGCTGTGCATAGTCCAACCACAGGAGGCGTTCCGCCATCGGCAATGCGGAGGACGGCTGTGGGTGCAGGGGTCAGTACTTTTCTGAGGAGGTGTCGGAGGGTTGAACTCATGACGGACACGTGCGCGCCCGTATCGATTAGGGCTCTCACAGGAACTCTATCGACATGAATAGCGAGCGAATTTTGGTGTGCGCGGAGCGCTAAGCGAGGATTTTGGGACTGGGGCTGTACTGCAGTGTCTAGTTTTCCTCTTGCGAGCGTACGTATGGGCGAGGAGAGGACCGACGGCGTAGGGGCGAACGAGACTGCCGACGCAGGGGGGCGGGAGCGGCTGGAGCGGTAAATCTAGCCGTCGACGGTAGCACAGCGCTGGGCTGGAAAGTGCGTGAAGTGGCTGGGCTGTTCGTCGTTGCGATGAGATATTAGAGGACTGTATATGCTACGACGGGGGCCATAATTGCGACTCTGAGGGGAGATGTGGCCAATGCGGTGGCAGAGGAAACAAATGATCCTGTCGTCGGTTGTCCGCCAGTCGTTAAGGTTACGTCGACGTGGAGCGATGTACGAAAGTCATTGAGCAGCAATCGCAGTGGTTCCGGGTGGTGATGAAGGACGTACGGTGATGACGGGCTGGATACCAAGGATTGCAAGCTATTGGCGGACGACGGCTTGTACCATAGAGATGGTGGGCAATAAGTGGTTGTCGCCATCACGTAGGTGCAGGGAGGCAGGGGACATGGCTCCGAGTTCGCGTCGAATGATGCGGGTCACATTTTCTGGAGGCGCAGGAGTTTGCCGGTGCAGCAGGTATTCACATGAGGAAGTGGCAGTCGTGTTGGGGAGGCGTGTGTACGGCTGGCTAATAAGCCTGCTTTTAGCTTCCTCGAAGCGGCGACGTTCCTTCATAATGTCGTCGACTGTAGTGCAATTCTTGTAGACAAGTATGTTGAAGGCATCGTCGGCGATCCCCTTCAACACGAGGCCCACTTTGTCAGATTCGGGCTTGTTATTGTCAACTTTGTTGCAGAGGGCCAACACGTCCTGAATGTACGAAACAGGATTCCGTAGAAGTTTGAGCTTGGGATGCAAGGTCCCTCTTAGCGGCGAGTGTTCGGCCGAGCGGCCGTCCAAACAGGTCGTGCAGTTTCTGCTTGCAGACGTCCCAGCTGGTCAGATCATCTTCGTGAGTCTCGTACTAGTCTCGGGCGGTGTCTTTTAGGCAGAAAATAACATTGGCGAGCATAAGGGTTGGATGCAAGCGATTGCATGTACTCACGCGTTAATACATATGAATCCAGTCGTCCACGTCAACGTTGTCGGTGCCAGAAAATGTCCCAAGGTCACGAGGAGGAGAAAGAACGAGTGATGGCATGGCCGATGGTGATGTTTGCTGGCAGGCGTCCTGGGTCATGATGAGAGAAGGCAGCTGTCGGCCGCTGCGAAGCTCCGTCGTTGTTTGACGTAGGGGAAAGGCGCACCTCCACCAAATATGTTGCGGGAAAGAATATATTTACAGCTATGTACACCAGCGAAGGAACAGCTACGAGCGGCACTCAGAACACAGTCAGAACTTCGTTGTCGTCTTCGTCCACCCGTTCACTCGCTCAGTCTCGTCGTCGTCTTCCCGTTTCAATATAGTGGAATGAGAAGTAGCCTGAACCTGCAAAGAAACAAAAGTCTTAAACGAATTAAAGAAAAAATGAACGGGGCCCATTCGGCAAAAATTGAATTTCGTACAAAAGCCCAATGAAAAAAATAAAATAGTGGCACGGTAAATGAAACAGTGTCCAAAGGGCCCAGCGAGCACAGAGGGATGAATAATCTCCGCGTGAGCTGGTTTAGTGATTATGAAAGAGGTTTTAATTTAGTATGAAGGTGCCGAGAAGGAAAAAGACACACACACAAAGACTGAAAGAAAAGGAAACTATGAGCGCGAAGGTGTAAACTAGAAGGCAGGGAAGAAACGGGCAGGAAGTGAATGGTCGAAATGATCTGGAGAAAGAGAACCAGAAAAACGCGGAAGGAAAGAACAATTGCGCACGAAAATTCCTGCCCTGAAATTAAGGGAGAGAACGAAATGATAAAAAATAGCCGCTTAATTTAAACACACCCCTTCAAATTCAAAACTACACACACACACACACATACACACAAACACGCACACAAGCACACACACACACGCACACACACAGACATACACACTAAATCCGCTACATGTGGTTCGTAGAGGAATGGACATCGAAGACATCCACCTCGTGTGGCCTGAATGCCCCCCCCCCTTCCCCCCCCCCCCCCTGAGAAACCGCGGTGCCATGGGATAAAGAAGAGAGGAAAAAAATGATGTAATATTTAAAAATAAAAGAAATGAATAAAAAAGTATAAAAATAGGTAAAAGAAATAAAAAAGCGAAGGCCGCCTCTCGGACGCGCAATCGAAGACGCGCTGTTCCCGAACACGAGGGCCAAAGAACACGGAAGGACACGCCGACCCCGAAGGCGAGGGCCGAAAATGAGGGGGCGCCTCTCGGACGCGGCCCCAAACAGAAGAAACGTTGGGTCCGATCGCGAGGGCCAAGGACTGACATAAGGGCCCCCACACCCGTCGGGTGGGTGGGTAAAAGGAAATGTGTGACCGGACCGTCAGGTGCTCCCCCGACCATAATTCGGAAGAGCAGCACTGACCACCGCCACCACCTGAGAAAGTAAGGGACAAGAGCGTGCGATCATCTCGCTATCGCCGCCAGACAACCGAAGAAACGGCTTCCCCGCGACTGGGCAGCCCGGCCACCGCTGCGCCCGTAATGTCGAACGTCGCCATTTGGCGCCCCGCATGGGCACTCCGCCGAAGGCGCAAGCCCAAACCTGTGTAAATAAGCCGGGAACCGGTCATGCCCAGTCACGAGGGCAACGAGGGGGCGCGGCGGCGGAAATGAAGATGGAATGTTGGGCCACGACATCCGCAATTTCGTTGTCTACCATACCTGTTGGCTCGGCACTTGAAAGGGACGAATTGGCCTTTTAGGCGCTACCGCCCAGAGGACAGATTTAATTCTGTCAATTTGGAAATGACGCTTGGCGTACGTAGGCTGCGCCGAAACCAAAGACTGGCAGTCCGTATAGAAACGGACCGCCGGCGTCCCGGCAGCGACCTTGCAAAGCGAACCGCCTCCGTAAAGGCGACGAGCTCCGCAGCATTAGGACTGTGCGCGCCCTCTACCCGAAAGCGACCGACTACCCAGAGGTTACAGCGCAGGCCAAACGCCACAAAAGCAGCACGTGCAGCAACGGAGGTGTATGCACCGTCTGTAGACGTGGTGCACCGGCAGCGACGCCGCAGCCGCTGTCGCCTCCACGTCCAAGCGGCTGTGCCCAAAAGCAACAACCTTCGAGGGGTGCCGAGGGGAATGGTCGAAGGGCTCTTCTACCTCGACAGCCCTGAAGGACCTCGTCCCAAAGCGACATCTCGACGACGGGAACAGTGGTCAAATTCTGCGTTTAACCTGTCGAGGTCTATCTCCTAGGGTGGGGCGTGCAGAAGAATCTGCAACGTCCGCGTACTTGTCGTGGAATAGGTCCCCGCCAGCATCAAAAGCGGGAACCTCTGCACAGACACTAGGCGAGTGCAGAGGCCCGAGTGTGGACACCTATTCCACCAAACGGGCGATGCATAAGCGAGCGTCGTATCACAACCTGGCGGCAAAACGCCCTCAGACGAGCAGGCGCCGGGGTGCCGCTAATAGGCAAGAAAGTCGCGACGCGGGCGGACAACGTCTGGGCACGCTCCTTGAGCCTCTCCGCGTGGGGAATAAACAAGAGGGTGCGGTCGAAGACGACGCCCAGCACCTTGACGGCGGGCCTGAAAGACAGGCGGGCGTTGCCAAGATGAGCTGCGGGCATGGTGCGACCCATTCCCCTCCTAGGAGGAGATATGAGCACGCACGCCGTCTTTTCGCGGCAGACGGTAATCCTCGCACCCCTCGCTCACGCGGCGACTCGGCTGAGCGCATCGTCCACCAATCGCTCGAGCTGCTTCCTATTGGCTCCAGTCACAAGGACGACGACGTCGTCCGCATACGCCTGGAGCGACACACCCTCCGGCACGTCCATCGCCAAAAGCCCACGCACTACCACATTCCACAGCAGGGGAGACAGCGGGGATCCCTGCGGACTGCCCCCGGTGGGACGCGCGACCACGTCTCCCGCACAGGAGCGGAAACCCAAGCCACGGTCAGAAAGAAATGACCGGAGCAACGCACAGAGGTTGCTCGGGCATCCCCAGTCGCCGAGAGAACTCAAGACCAGGGGTGCCACACACTCTCAAATGCCCCCTGGAAATCTATGGACGCCAATAGTACGTGCAGGCCGGCGTCCCGTATCTGCCTCAATTTTGAAAAGAGTGCGTAGAGAGCCTGAACAGCCCCTCGCCCTCTCGTGAATCCGAATTGGGCCTCCTGGTGCAGGCCACGACGGGACAGGAAAGGTTAAAGGCGATTGAATAAGAGCCGCTCCAACACGTTCCCTGCGGCCGAATTGATGACAATAGGCCGGCACGATGCTGGCGCCTCAGGCTGTAGAAGAGGAAGGTTATTCTTCCCCGCCGCCAGATTCGGGGACCGCGGCCGAAGCGCAACGTGGTGTTAAAAATGTAAACGATGAAATTTGGCTGAGCTGCCCAAAGCGCACGCAGCACGCCTGGACTGGTCCTCTCAAGGCCCGAGGCCACTCTCAGTTTGACGCGGAGGATCGCCAACTCGACCTCGCCAAACGTGAAAGGAAGGTCCTCTGGACCCCCAAATCAGGGCGACCTGCCGCAGCGCGCAAAGCCATGTTGTACGGCGTGTCTAATCAGTCGTGTCGTTGCGGATATGCGCCTCGAGCAGGGCCCCGGTCATCGCCAAAACAGAGTCCGTAAGCTCTCCGGCCCGCTTCAAAACCAGAGGGAGAAGTGGGGGTTCCCGACGACTCCGAATGCTTTCCTGAAAGGTCTACCAAAAATAATTTGAACCTTTGTCCTCACGGGCAAGCTCGCACGGCCACTTCCCGCGCAGCCGCGACGCAGTTTCTGAACCGGGCCAGGCCTCCGTTAAAGGCGGCTCTAAAGAAAGAGCGCATCGTTGCGTCGCGGGCACGCTGGTATCTCCTCCTCAGTGCACGCACCCGCCCGCGCTCGAGGGCCAAGTCTTCTGTCCACCACGACGCCCCCCCCCCCCCCCCGGCGGCCCGAAGAAGCAACCCTGCGAGCGGACGAGTAGCGACGGCGCTCCCGCCAAAAATGGCGTGAAACTTAGTTACGACAATGTCTAGGGCACTCGCCGTCCTGAGGTTCCCTCCAACCACCGCCGAAAAGGAATGCGAGCACCCCAGCGCAGTGATGACGCGGGCCGCTCCACGAAAGGATATTACCCTCTCGCGAGGCGCATCGCCCGCCCCAAAATGAACTTCAATGTGACGGTGTTCCGATAAGGTTTCTCTTTGGGCCATGGACCAGCGGAACCCCGCGAGCGCCATGACTGGACTGGCTAGGGTGACCTCTATCCAACTGTCGGTATATCGTGTGGTATAAGTAGTGGAGACGCAGCATCGTTGAGGATGAGAAGATCGGCCCCGGAAGCGAAGCGCAGTCGCTCCCCTCCGCGCGCATCGCAGAGGTCGGGACCCTAGACCTCATGCTTGGTATTGAAATCTCCGGCGACCACTGCGGGAGCACAGTTTCAAGCGTTAACACGGTGGAGAGCTCTCCAAGGACTGGAGCCATTGGAAAGTGTGGCGCCGCATAAACACTAACTAAAACGAATGACACCGAGCCGTGCGTGCATTGACGGCGACCACTCGCGGTGAAACATGAATAGGAAAGAGGTCGGCCGGCCGAAGTCGGTCCAGGATGGCGCATCGCGTGTTGTTGGACGCCGCAAACAACGCCCACATTTGTGGGATGGGCGGGATTGCGTTATCGCGGACATAAGGATCAGAAAGGGGGCGAAATCAAAAGCGCCCTTCTCAACCCTTGCCACCAGCACTCCCGTCACGCGCCTGCAGTGGTCTAAATTTGCCTGAATAAACGAGAAAAGAAAATTAAAAGCCATGACGATTTGTTGTGGAAAGAAAATCGAAAGACAGGAGAAACGAAATATTTTGGCCACAACACTCTAGGCACAGAGACTAAGGTTGGAGGCTCCGGACACCCCCATGTCCCGCGGAGGTGGTGCATAACTACTGAGATGCCGGCAAGAGAGGCCTGAGAATGCGGTCAAAGGATAGAAAAAGGGGCAGAAATTTTATGGGCGCGTAAAAGAATTAATTTTAGGAACGAAAAAAGCAGCAAAAAAATGTAAATATGGTAAGGCTCTATGGTGATGTTTTTTGTGACAGATAATTAGGGATTCTAGAAGAGAGTAAAAATATTTTGCGCGCCGCATCCAATCTTTACCTCTCTACCTGCGGAAAAATCGAGACTGCAGAAGCGGTTAGAAATTAGTATGATTTAAAAATCTCAACGGCACGTAGGAAGTCACCAAAGAATGCACCCGGGAGGAATCGCAAGAAATTCCTTGTGGAGTGGGAAGTCGGAAGGAAAGCCCCCGTACGTAATGATCACCTGGGCACAGAAGCACACCAGGCAGCTGCTGAAGCGAAAAGCCGATGCGCCCCGGCAAAAGTAAATAGAGCGGGGAGGGAAGCTGCGCACGAAAAATAAAAAGAAATACGGCAGCAAAGGCGAAATGAAAAAACAAAGAAAAACGAAAAGAAAAAGATTCTGCCGGCACGGGCTCCCCGAAGGAGAGAGCGGCGCAGGGCATAAGTCAACACCCTCTCATTACTGAGGGTGTTGCATAAGTACCGAAGACGAAGTACGAAAGACGAAATGCCTCAGCCAGCTAAAAAAGGAAAAAATGAGAAGAGGAAAAAGAACTGAGATCGCGCCGCGGCGTAGGCACCTTTAGGTGCGAGGCCAACTGCGACGCGGAAAGAAAGAAGCCCGGCTCCCCACCCTCTCAGCGCTGGTGCCCCAGATCCAAGGAGGGCCATAATCAATTCTGATCTAAGGAGGGCCATAATCTGTTCTGATCTAAGGAGGGCCATAATCAGTTCTGATCTCAGGAGGGCCATAATCAGTTCTAATCTAAGGAGGGACATAATCATTTTTGATCTAGGAGGGCCATAATCAGTTCTGATCTAAGGAGGACAATAATCAGTTCTGGCCCGCAACCTGGACACCCGTTCCTACAAGATGAGGCAGAAGGCGGCGCCCGCAGGATGCGAGGAACCAGCGCGACCAGTCCTGCGGCACTATGCACACGCAACCGAGGCGTCCCCCGCGCGGACCGCGCAAATCTCGGCGAGGTGGAGTTGAGCCCATTTTGTGCATACAGCGCCTTCTTGTTGCGCAGATTGACAACAGCGTTGACAAGAGTGGCCGATAGAGCCACAAAATATGCACATAGGGACATGAATGTACTGAGGACCAGCCGATTGTGACTCTGTCCCTGTCTATGACGCGTCTGAAGGCATCGGGCGCCAAGGACACCATGTGTGTCTTCGCTCCATCGCATTGCGTAAATTTATACCGACGGATAGTTGTGCGCTCATCTATGTGTAGACCTGGATTCTTGGCGTTGATGTGGCGTATGACCTCGTCGTTGGCAACGTCGTGATCAAGTCTGTAAATGCGAATGTGGGGTTTACGTTGCTCATCACTCGAACATTCATGACTGTTCGTGTGGTTTCGCTGGACCGCACGGCCGCGCGCAAGTTGTCTACCGTCATGCGATCTTTCGCAAGAACAGTTACGCCCGCGGGCGCAGGACGCAGAACAACATGGCCTATGCCCGCGTCTTCGGGGACGATGTTATTTTGGAGAGTCTGAATAAGTTCTGGAGGCGAAACGTTTGCCGCGGGCGCTGATGTTTAAAATGCAACGTGGTCACGCTGGACTTGCCGTTGCGGCGAGGCATTCATTGCAGATGAGTGTGCACGAACAGCTGGCATCGAGCCTCGCAGGACCTCAGCAAAAGTGAGGGTACGCGGAGCGTCCGGTAAAGTTGGCCGCGGAACGCGAGTGGCAGCGATGTTAAGGCGCGCCTCGGCATTGGAGGCCAGGGCTCCAATGCCTGTGGAAGTCTGGTCTCCGATGACTCCCGGCACTCCGTACACCGCTTGGACCGCAGGACCTCAGCGCGTCCGCGCGCATCCGAGACCAGCGCCTGGCAGCGTGCGCAGCGATTGACTACTTCACCTAAGAGGTTGATGATGGCCACATGGTGTTGAACGGCGATCTTGTTATCGCCGCTGTTCACATAGGCTACCAGCTTGTCCTGCAGTGCGGTCACTTCGGTAAAATCCGGCATGGCGCAAAATGCTTCTGCTTTAAAACCACGTGTCCATTCATGAGTGGTCAAGACATGAGTGCCTTCAAACGTGGAATTCCTGAAATTGCCACTATTAACCGAGTCATATGGCGGTTAAAATCTCTAAAGGTGGTGACAGAGACGCGGCTGCTCTCTAACACAGGCTTGTGGCCTGTTCGCGTGCTGTCAGTAAATCGGCCTGGTTACCTGTGATAGCACCATGAACAAAAGTACAAACCAGCGTTCCTTTAGTATCAGCCGCCGTTCCACCTCTGGCGCCCGAAGCGATCGCCCCGCTTCTGGCGTTCACGCTATCTTTTCAGCGGCGTCTCGTAACAAGAGGCTTGTCGACGCCTGAGAGACGCTGCTTTTTGTTGCGGCTTTATATTGCTAACCTGAACTGTCGCGTCGGTATTCCGCGCTGCGTGACAAGAGGTCACTGCACCGTGTCAAAGTCAGGAGGGTGAGAACAGACCGACTATTCTGCCTCTTCTCGCCTACAGGTAAATAATAATCCCTGCTATATATATACATATGCTTTAAGCGCTACCATGGTCAAAGAGCCTTCAGACGCGGTGCTTGACGTCCGCAGTTTATGACAATGAAACGCTTTTAGCTGCCATTGTTTTTCAAAGCAACGTGATCATCATCGCAGAGCCGCGGCGAACCTCACGCCGAAACTGTGATGAAGTTTCCTTTACAATTTAAATGCAGCAGAGACAAGCTTTCCATCCCAGCACCCCGAGGGGGATAAAGCCCAAATCCGGTGCTACGTCCCTCGAGGGCTGAGACCACTCGGACGAGGCTGCAGTGATCTATGCTGTGTATTGTGATTGACATATGCTACTTAATAACAACAAAAACGTCGTCGTCGTTGTCACTTTTCATCCATTAATCTTTTCACAAGACTGGGCGGCGATAGCGCTTTAGAAAGTAAACCAGTTGAATACAATAGGACTGCAGCTGTGGTCGCGCAGTGTAGCCGGATGAGTTTTTTAGGAAGGCTGACAATGGAAGGCTTATGCTGACAATGGCTCTTTAATGTAGCCTCACACAAAGTTGGGAAGGCGGCCGAACAATCTCTTTGGCCGAAGAGCACTTTGTGAGCGCTGTGGCGAGTCAAGCAGCGAAAAGAGCCATGGACGCTGAGCGATCTGCACAGTCCTAACTGAGCAAAAAATTCCAAGAAGGGTGGCAGGCAGAGAGGCATGATCTCCCCAATGCTATTCAGCGCCTTTTTAGAGGGGTGTTCCAAGGCCTAGATTAGAAGCAGTTGGGGATAAAAGTTACTGAAGAGTACTTTAGTAATCTGCGATTCGCTGATGACATTGACAATCTGTGGCACTCAGGAGATGAAGTGCAAAACATGGTAAATTAATTAGACAAGCACAGAAAATTGGTGGGTCTAAAATTAATGCGCAGAAAAGAATTTTTCAACGGTATCGGAAGAGAACAGAAATGGTAAGTGATTTCGTGTTCTTGGGGCTGGTAT
This sequence comes from Amblyomma americanum, assembly GCA_030143305.2. Classification (NCBI taxonomy): domain Eukaryota; kingdom Metazoa; phylum Arthropoda; class Arachnida; order Ixodida; family Ixodidae; genus Amblyomma; species Amblyomma americanum. Next base: position 9,924 of record JARKHS020003533.1, read on the forward strand.
TTACCGCAGATCTGGATCAAAAGAGTGAAATAACTTGAATAAGAATTGGCTGGAGAGCAAATGGCAGATTCTCTCAGATCATGACTGGTAGTTTCTTAATACTCCTCAAGCGAAAAATATTTAACAGCTGTACCTTACCGGAACTCACCAAGAAGCAGGGGCGTGGATGCTGACGAAAAGGGCGCAACTTAAGCTCAGGACAACGCAGCGAGGTACGAAAAAAAATGATAGGCATAACCCTACGAGACAGAAAGGGGTAAGGGGTTCAGGGAATGAACGCGGGATAAAGTGATCGAAATCAAGATGAAGAAATGGGCTTGGGCAGGAAATGCAGCACAGAGGCAAAATAACGCAGGGTCATTAAGAGTAAAGGACTGGATTCCAGGAGAAGGCAAGCGTAGCAGGGGACGGCAGAAAGTTAGGTGGGCAGATAAGATTAAGAACTTCGCGGCGATACAGTAGTATGAGGTGGCACAGGAGAGGGTTAATTGATGAGATATGGGCGAAGCCATTGTCCTGCAGTGGGCGTAGTCAGACTGATGATAATGGCCTGTGGCGTGACTTTTAGCTTTGGTGAATGTTTCCGTATTGAGCTATTAATACCCAAATCAGGCTACTTTCGTCCAAGTTGGCATCAAAGTTTTCCTCTTGCCTGTGGGGCTATTTTTACGCAGGTTTATATTTTTGGGCTGCAGCCTTTCTCGGCTTTGTGCCAACGATCGATACATCTCTGGAGAGGCTATTTTCTCGGTTGAAGCGCTGTTAGGTGATAGTAAACTTTAGGTGCGTGGGCCTAGGAACATACGGCCCAAGTGTCATGCGGGCGCAGCCCAACAGCCTTTAGAAAAACAAATTAAGGCAGAAAATACTTACTCCAGAAGTGTGTGTGCCATTCCCTTGTAGCACCCTCTCTTGGGCGGCGCCGACAACCCGGCTAGTGCTCGCCACCCTGCGCAGAGAATAAAGACGGCAACTGATCGTGGCTCGTGCAGCCACAGCTGGCTGTTCTGTTCTGGTGGCGGCTCGTAACAGTAGTTTCGTTTCCTTCGCTCCTGAGGCGTTAAGCGTACACCCTTTAGTTAGCCTGTAATCTGGCGATGATTTGCTCCGCTGCCACGCTGGCGGAGGTAGCTATGCCGGTGTCTCTCGTGGCATCACCTGCCACGCCGTCGACAGCTGATCCGCGGCGCCAGGTCCAGCTTTGTGCTCCCGGTTCATCGGCAGATGCACCCCTCCTGCCCTCCCGAAATGCCGGACTGCTCGTGAGTGATCTGCCACCAGGGCACATGGCCATCAACTCTACACCACCGGATGGGCCTCAAACCGTACGGAATGATGAACAAGGCATTCCAATGGACTTATCGGCACCTCTACCCGTGCAGAAGTGCCCTCGCGCAACTCACAAGCGCTCCTCAAACGACAGCCAACCGATGCCACCTTCGGCAAGTGATGCGTCCCAAGCTAAGCGCACTTGTCTTACGATCGAGAACTCGGTAGAGCCTACACCCGGCTCGTCTTCTTGCAAAGTTACCATTAAATCACTGGTCAACAAAAGCTTCACAGATATACCCAACAAGATTTTACAAGCTAACTTAGACGCGTTCCTCGGAACCAAAGGTTTTCGGGGCTTCACATCCAGGACAAAGTCCAACACCATTGCCGTGTGGCTTCCGACTCTGACTGCCGTAGAACGGCTGTAAACGGTCACCAGTATTTCACTGACAAGCGAAATCTCAGTGCCAGTACAAGTGTATTTAGTTGATGGCTGCGACTTGCAGCGCTGCGTCGTCTACAACGTCGATATCATTGAGGATCAAACTGCCCTCCAGCGTGAGCTGTACTGTCCCACGAACCGTGTCATCCAGGCCCAACGCATTGGAAAGGGGCGCTCTTGCATAGTCATCTTGCAAGGCCCTCTGACACTACCAGCCCGTCTGTACTATTATGGCTGTATTTTACGGCCTCGGCCATATAAACCGAGTGCGGTATATTGCTATAACAGCTTCCGTACTGGACATATTCTCACATTTTGCCCATTCACTGCTTGCGGTGAAAGTACATCGGAAGGGAAAGTGGCTTATCGATGCGGCCTTTGTAAATCCGACGACCACGAGATAACACCTCCAAGCTGTCCGACAAAACAAAAGGCAACACAACAGGCTCGTCGTCGAATGACTAAGCATTGGCCAATACAAGACAGTAAAACTTCACTGCAGGCATCCAATCGTTTCGCAGCTCTCCAGTGGGATGACGACGAGTGGCCGGAGCTCCCTGAGCACACCTCGCATGATCCTTCAGCTCAGCAGTCTTCTAACGGTACTGTGCGAAAAGAACGCATCCGAAAAAAGCCAGCAAAGCAGCTCAGTGTGCCTAAACTCCCGCAGGACGATATGGCCGCAGTCGACGAACAAGTCGCACGTCTGTTAGCGGAGGTCACCAAGCTCCGGCAACACCGTGGACTGCTCGCTCGACGTAGACGGGCAGCGGAATCATCCGCCGCATCTATCAATGGCGCAGCAACATCGCCTTCCTGCCGGACACCAGTGTCATTTCCTGCCGCCTCTTCCCAGATTACCGCAATGCCACTGGAAAAATCCGCGACTTCTTTGCTCCGGTTTATGGCCAACCAATTGTACAACCTGACGTCTGTGATTTACAGCACTTGGGCTAGTAACTAGAAATGGCAAGTTGCAGTCGTGCTGGTGTGCTGCAGTGGAACTGCAGAGGCATTTCCACGAAGGAGGGAGAGCTCAAGACTCAACTACAAATTCACAAGCTCCATGTATGGGCCATGCTGCCACAGGAAACAAACGCCTTGCCATCGATTCCCGGATTCAGTGCCTACATGTGACCTTCAAAGATAACCGTCGTGTAAAAATTGCTGCAACCACGGGAAAGGCGACGGTGTATGTGGACTCACGTTTTCCGCATGTACGTCTTGCTCTTGAAAAGTGGTGCACGTCGTATCAAGAGTTAGTGGCAGTGGCTGCGAAACTTAAGAAGGCAATCGTTGTGGTCATTTCATTTCACGTTTCACCAGCCGGTGGTGCTTCCTCCCGTATTAATCTTGGCCGGTTAACAAGTGTGCGTCAGCAGTATCCCGGGTGTCCTATTTTAGTCGAAGGTGACTTTAACGCCCCTCATCAGGATTGGGTGTACCCCGCTTCACGCCCTCGTGGCAGGCGTGTGCGGGACACCTTCACGGATGCCCAATTTGTGCTGCTCAACCATCCTGGGACAGCAACACGGCCAGTGCGTCAAACTCGCAGTGCCTATGCTCCAGACTTGACGTGGTGGTCGGGACAGGGTACTCCCTCCTGGCACATGGAGCCAGACTGCTGGGGAAGTGATCATCACCCTATCATCATCGGTCTTCACACCTCACATTTCCGACCTTTACGCTACAAATATCCTCTGATCAACTGAGACAGTTTCCGCTCCTGTATGGACAATCTCTCCTAAGATTCTTCGCCTATCCTTGTTGAGCGCATACAAACAGCGCTCAACAGTGCTACAACTACCACCTGGACTGATGTTGGTCGATAGGCACCAGACATCGGCCTTAACTTGCGGGCGGCACGCCGTCAAGCCGAGCTGGCTGCTACGAGATACCCTACTTCGTCGCAGGCACGTATTGGATTGCAATATCTTACATCTAAGGCACGCAAATATGAACGCGACCTCTCTCGGCGGCAGTGGCATGCGTGGTGCGAACAATGTTCTGCTAAATCATCGAATTCCTCTCTCTGGCGAACGTTCCGTAAAATGGAACGCGTCGCCGTTCGACTGACGCAGCGGCAACCGCATGCTTCGCGGCTAACTTATAGCCAGATGACTTCGCCAAAAAAGCAGCGCGAAAGTTATTCCCGAAATACGACGCTGTGCCTTCTTCAACCGCTGGTTTAAATATGGCAGGCATCCCAGCGCATATCTATCAAATGCCGTCTGATGTCGACGTAGATGTAATTGCGTGTCCATTCCCTATGCCTGAGTTGCTGGCTGCAATAGATGATGCGAAACGAAAAACAGCGCCCGGCCCGGACAATATTCAGTACGAGGTGTACAAGAACCTGAGTAGCGCTGCACTCCCTCACCTACTTGACACCATAAACGAAGTATGGTTGGATGGCGTAGTGCCCGAGAGCTGGAAATCCGCTGTCGTGATTCGTATTTCGAAACCAGGAAAGCCTCCGACGGACCTCGCCAACTTGCGACCTATCTCCTTTACTCCTACGCTGTGCAAGCTGGCGAAGAGATTGCTAGCCATACGATTGTCATGGTGGCTAGAGAAGCACGGTTTTTATTACCCAGCACAAATCGGCTTTCGCCCATATATTGGTACAGAGGACAGGTTGGCTGTCTTATAACCTGCAGTTTTGTCATCTACCCGCAGCCGCAATGTGCGTACTGTTTTAACAATGGACGTTGAAAAGGCATATGATAACATCAGTCATGCCGCCATTATGAACTCTATTGACATGCTTCAAGTGCCGCTGAGAGTGCGTAGTTTTGTCCAATCATTTTTGGAAGGCAGAAAATTTGCAATACGCCTCAGCGGTGAAGCGTTCGGATCATTTGTTCCTCTCTGCGGCGTGCCCCAGGGATCAGTATTGTCGCCGACGTTATTTAATATTGCTTTCATCCCGCTGGATTGGCGCTTACATGACATCCGTGACATAAAATTTTTTCAGTACGCTGACGACATCACGGTGTGGAGTACTCACCTAATCACCGTACTCAGGAGGCTGCCCTTCAATCTGCTTTGGATGTTACCTGTAATTACGCATCATCCATCGGACTTCCCCTATCCGTGCATAAAAGAACATACACGTCTGTCGCCAACCGCTGGGGACGCCGTAAACTTGCTGCAAGTCCAATCCGTCCTTGTCTATCAGAAACTCCACTACAGGAAAGTCCGAGTGTAAAAATCCTTGGCTTAATGATTCACCAGTCAGGATCAGCGACTGCATCGCTTTCTCAGGCAAAAAGGCAAGCTGTTCAGACCTTGGGTTTGATTAGAAGAATTGCCTTAAACTGGTGGCGCAGGCTCGTTCGTTGCACGGCAATTGGTGAGGGCAGTTCTGCAGCCACGTATTGTTTATCAAGTCCAATTTCAACATCTTACAAGAGCCCAATGGGATCGCCCTGAAGCCGTGAACCGAGAAGCTATGAGGACCAATACGTGCCTTCCACGCATCACACCGGTCATAGCTTTACAAGAGAATGCGCAGCTCAATACCATTGATGAGCTGGTGCATCAGCGACGTGAAGCGCGCAGCCTTAAGGCCAGTCTATCGCACTCCACGCATGCACTGAGGACTTATGCAACGTCACACTCCATTCTTCAGCCGCCAAAGCCAGTTCTTCCCCCATGGAAGTTTGTGCAGCTCAGCGACAAAAAGCCAACAGATAATCGCCGGCCAACATCTGCTCATTCGGCATCATTGCTTCGCCAGAAATTTGAGGAACAAGATGCTTGCCTGACTGAAGGATCCATTGTTGTCTACGTAGACGCAAGTATAAAAGACTGCAAAGCAATAACAGCTATCTACTGCCCGTGCAGACCTGCCCTGAATCAAACCTCTTGGTTTCAGCTTACGGAACCCCCTTCATCCTTTTGTGCCAGCTCGTTGCAGTTCAAGAAGCACTCTGCTCTGTGGCCGACATAACTATGCTCCCTGCGGCCCGCGTTGTCATCCGCACTGACGCCCTTCAAATTGTCCGGTTGCTACGGCGTTTTAGCCGCTGTCCTACGATATGTCGGGACATCCACCGGCTCGCGGCACGCATCTCGCAGCCAGTACGTATTGAGTGCGTACCACGGGATCTGCTGATGTATCAAAGCCAGGCAGATTTAGCGACCCGCCTGCCGAATCCAAACTCATTATCGCCTCGGCTCTTTCATTTGGACAATTTTACACTCCTTTCATCAAGAAAGCAACTCCTCCGGCGCCGCACACGTGCTCTCATCCCACCGTGTGCGGTAAGCCGCCCCCGCGGTCTTACCCGAGCAGAGGTGGTTACGCTTAGGAGGATCCGGGTCGGGGTTGCCCTCACACCAGCCATCACTCGGAAGTGGCCTCAGTACCGAGAATTCTTTCCTCTGGCAGGGCGTCCGATATGTAAACACGAGGACATTGAGGCTGACATTCATCACTTACTGTGAGACTGCCCAGCTCTCAAGCCTACAAGGATTCGGCACCTGATAGTAGCAGGTCTTTCGCCAAGAAATCCTTCTTCATACATAGCCTGGACGCAGGGACCGTACCATTGTTTTCTACTGGACTTCATCAAATCAGCTAACCTTTTTCTATTCATTTAATCTCTACTATATCATTCATCACACCTTCACTCATCATTGATGCCCTGGGGCAATAAGTTTCGCTTAAAAAAAACTGCCTTGGATATAATTCACTACATTTGTTGTACACGAAACATTCAAATGGATTACACGTTCTCTAAAACGGCAGCAATAGTACAGGGAAACGTACGCCACTATAACTTCGGGCGATGTCATTAATGATTATTCAGGACATAGCCCGAGGTGATGGGGGCAGTGCTGGACAACTTGTTATGGCTCGGAATTGTACCTGGCTTGCCATGAACCGTGAGTCAGTGGGCTGCACTGGAAGCCCACTTTCAGGCAAAGAAAAATAGAAAGCGCTGCACGCAGCGAGTGTACACATTAAGCAAATGTACACTGATGAGCCAAATTTACTTTTCGTTGAATTTTTAAGCCCGCTTATCGGTGAGTTTTAGCGAGCGAACAAGCTTATGCGGTGCAAGTCGCCGGTGCCTGTTGGGCCCATTGAGGAATTTATTTCTATTGCGAACACGTTAATGGCATGAGTTATAATGCCTGCTCTACGCAGAACCACAACTCGGAACGGGAGCAGCAGATATTAAATTTCAGGGCTTGCGGTATGGGAGTTCTATTTCTCGACAGCCTCGAAATGTCTCCTCTCGGAATCTCTGACAAATGTTTTCGGCTGGATAGACGCTGCAGCTTGCGCGCGTTAAAAGTTCGCTGAATGGGCTTCCTTGGGACCGGAAGCAACTGAGGGAACTGCGCCTTCCCGAACCAAAAAAAAACACAAACTACTCCTTCGATTTTGCCCATCGCTCCTTCGGTGCTTTTATAGCGACAAATTCAATTTTAACAACAGAATCTGAGTATCGCCTGCTCCAAACGAAAGTCGGCCATCTGACAGAGGATACCTGTTTCAGAATGAATTCTGGGCAAGCAAACGAAAAGCAAAAAGTGTTGCCGGTCGGCCGACGTCCCTTTTTGTCTGAACTGGCACTCTTTTTGTTGTCACTTCCTTTATCAAAGGCTGCCGTACAACGAGTGTTCAGCCAGGTCTGGCTCTCTTTAACCGACCTGCGAAATAGAATGTCGAACTAGACTTTTTCAAGCACTCCTCCACGTGAATCAGCGCTACTACTTTCTCTGTCTATTGCATTGTGCTAGATTTTGTGGTGGTCACAACCTGTTCTAGATTTTGTTTCGTTTAATTTGTTGTGTTCAGAGAAATTGTCGCGAGGTGTAACAATACTGTAATATTATATGGCTGAATGTATACCATTTTGGACTACCTTTGTCTACTTAAAAGTTTAGCTTTTGGCTATATATGGGCTACCAAAGAGGCCAGTCTGGCTACCTGTGGTTGGAGCTATCCGGCAACCCTGGCTGCGCCGTCTGCGTTGTTCTGCCTCGATGTCGGTGGCGCGAAATTTCGATCTTACGAGCCGCGGATTCTTGGTACAGAGCACATTTGCGGCCAAAATTATGAACGCGTTCCTAATCCATTCCTTCCGCCGCACGGGTGCAGGCTCTGGTCTCCATCTGACGTGCACTGGTCCGAGAACGGCGCTTAACCATGGCGCTGCATCCGTGGCCACCCAACGCTGAGCGATATTTCGCAGACGGCTCATTCCACGCGAAACGTCCCAGACGTTACGCTCGACCATCTCCAATTTGTTCAGAAAAATTCACGGGAACTTATCCTAATGTCCGTAATCAAAGATTGAAAGATTTTTGCTGAAAAACAAATTTATTCGAGACGAGAGAGCAGTTTGAAAATTTAGAAAAGGAGATAAACCATGGCAGTGCTCAATTTTTAATAAAGAACTCAAATTTTAGAACACACTTCACAATTTTTTCCGTTGACATTTCCACAGACTCCGGCTTTCCATATAATTCGGAGCATACTGTATTATACGGCACAAATATTCAAAAATTCGAAAAAATATGAAAATGTACTATTTTTGTTATTCTTTGTTTCCAATATGATTATGCGCTTAGATATTATTAAATCATTATTTCGTGTTTCTGAATGTCTAAAATCTATAAGAAATGTTACAGGTGACGAAACGGCGTATATCGAGGTGAAAAATACACTAAAGCTGCATAATAAAAATATTAATATTGAGCCAAAAACACTCGTTAATTTAACCCCGAGGTGCTCTAAGTAAAAATACAAATACCGGGTTAGGTAGAGCAGTTTATTGCCTGTCAGTTCTGAAAAGTTTTAGACGTAATCTTTGTTGAAAGTGAAATAATAATTTTTGAATTCAGCTTTCGCGCCGCAAGTTGCGTCGCCTCTGATTGCCTCTTCACCGTAGAGCATGACATGGCGACACTATGGCCAGACCAAATTTAAAGTTCTTGTTTTTAAATGAATTTGCAGTGGAGGTAAGCGTGGGAATGTTCAGTAGTCGAAAAGGTGTACGTGGGAAAAGATTTTCTTAACGCTGCTGGCACGGCGCATGCCCAAGTGAGCTGGTTGTTCGTCGTAGTTCTGTCCCACCCAGTCATTCTTGCCAGCGCCATGACAGACGTAAGCGCGAGCATAAGAGCTTTTGAGACGCCGATCTTGAAATGACCAGAACGATCCGGTGATGAAAAAATCCGCGACGCAGTAGCACCACGTGGTACTTGACCCTTGTGGCCGTCAGAGGCTCATGACTGGTTCTTTCCGATGTGATGACTTGGTTGTATTTGATTTAGTCAGTGCAATTTCGGCATTAATACTCCATCGACAACTGTAGACAAGCCACTATGCTGGCGAAGCACCTTCTTACGAGAGACGCACCAACGCGTGAACGGGCCGCGTTCACCGCCAGCGCGTCTCGCGTTACTCGCCGCAAGCCCGCAGCAGAGTGCACTTTCTACCTTCACGTGTGCTCCGAGGCATGCGCTCTCCGCGATCTTAGTCGGATATAAACAAAACACTTGTGATACGCTTGCCATGCCGGCTGGTCAGCCCTCTTCGTGGTCCATGCGAGACAGCACGCTGAATACCCTTGTTTTTCTTCTCTTGGCTGCCCCGCACCAAAGCGGGTCTGACGAACTCGAAGGCGAAATCGATCTGTTATTGCGTACCATCCGCCAAATGCGCCACGGTTTCTTCCTTAGCTTCAGCCCTAAAAATGCACAACAGCGAACGACAGCAATTTGAAGTTCTTATCTTGCCATAAGTGTCGTGCTATTTCAGGTGCCGTGTTTTGCGGTGCAGAGCCATTAACTTAATAGAGGACGCAACTTGCGACGCGAGAGTTTTACCTCCAAATTATTTATCCCTTTAAATAAAAGTTACCTCGACAAAAAAATCTCAGTAATGAAGGGCAATAAGCTTTCTATGTAACCCGAATTTGATTGTATTTTTACACGGACCACCTCACGGTGAGATTAACGAGTGTTTTTGGCTCAAAACGTAGTTTTTTGAAACTTTTGGTATATTTTTACCTTGATGTACGCAGTTTCATCGCCTTTAACCTTTGTTAATTATTGTAAAGTGCCTGGTTTGTAGCCTTTTCTAAAGATTGTACTGACCTCAGGAATAAAGTTTTACGGCAAAAATATTTCAGGCTTTGATTACACAACTTATGATAAGTTTGCATGAATCTTTCTGAACAAATTGGAGATGGTCGAGTGCAACGTATGGGACGTTTGGCGTGGAATTGTCCAGACTGAGTTGCGATGTCGACTCCATGCATGACGAGCTATGTCTTCCGGTGTTTTCCTTCTTTTCCTCCTTTCTCTTTTTTTCGTCCCTGTAGTATCGTCCGCGGCGAGATTCCGTCGCGCTTCCTCAGTGGTTGGGACGCTCGGCAACTAAGGCCGAAGACCGTGGTCGAATCTTTCGCGTTTCGTCCGAGCAACGCAAAAGGCGCCCATGTGCTCTACCGCTTGAGATCGAAATTACTCCGGAGCTCTACACTACGGCGCTTCTGTCTTCGTTCTTTCACTACCTCCTCAGTCCCTTCCCTGAAAACACGATGCCGAGAATTGTGAATAATTCTGCGTCTTTTCCTTTAATTTCGACGGATTTATTGGCGTCATTCATCAGTAAGGTCGACGTCGACTGCGCGAAATGCGCTGAAAGAAGCTAAAACATCTATCGCAGTAAGAATTTCGCTAGACCACACACACTCACAAATAGGATGTACTGTAGCATGATACCTTTTTCGGGTAGAATAGCATCGCTCTTAGACCAGTACAGCCTGATTTTGTAGAGTGGTCGATCGGAACCTCCCAGCTACACTTGCGACTCCTTGTGGCAGACGCTGGTTTCGACGTTGGTTGGCCAAGAGTGCCATAAGCATGGAGGCAGCAGGCAATTGTGGTGCGTGTGGGACTTTTTGGTTGCCAGCTTTGATCGGATAGTGATTGAACAACAATTGGACGCAGCTGCTGCCAGTGTCGGTTTAAAATCAAACAAAAACAGAGGCTGTGCGATAGGATATATCCTGGATGCCACTTGAAGAGCGGGAAGCACAGAGCAGTATTCTCTCCGAACAAAGGATGATCACGATGAATCAAAGCAGACGGTCACCTGAGGTATTAAGCTGCAGTAGAGACTACTTGATTTGGACAAACGTTTATTCAAGCATGGGGGTTGTTCTAACGTAACGTTTTGACCTCTCCGCAGACATTGAGAACTAGCTGCGGTTAACTTGAGCTTAGCATTTTTCAAATTTGCGTTGTACCTTCGAATTGACCAGTTGCGGAAACCTGTCAGTTGTCTTATCTGCAAGGCTTGCGTTCGAACCATAAGGTCTCAAACCCAGACAACACACTCCCATTCATCGAGCGAATGAAAACTCCGGATGATCCCACTCTGCCTGCATCAACGTCCAGACAGGAAAAAGGGGAGACCGTTCATTGTCACAGTGCTATGGGAAGTGGGTACTGGATTAGGGAGGTAAAGGAGGAAGTTTGGTTGAGGTTGTTTTTCAGCGGGAAATTTTTAGAAAGTTTAGTATGAAGTAGCTCACACACTGCTGCAAAAGGAACAAATGTTCATTTCCTTCAATTTCCTGCCTGGCCACTACTGCAGTGCTGCAGAAGGTTTAGTGCAATACGCTTTTAAAAACAGTACTTTAATACTCTTTCGACGGCTCTCTCAGGGCCATCTTGAAGGAAAGTGGAGATTCCTGAGTTTACTCAGAAAGGGAAACATGACTCGTTTCACTTCTACAAGGAATGCGACAGTGTCGTCTGGGAAAGAAACCGTTTGCTTGGAAAACCACACTTGTGGCGAAGCTGACCTGCAGATTTAGTAGTAGTAGTGGTTTATTGTGTACAAATCTCTTGCTTGCCTTTTCTTGCAATCGCTTCTCTCTATACTTCTGCTCGCTCTCCTTTCGCTTTCACTTCCGCCGGCTGCGCTGGGGTGCTTGCAGATTTTTTAAAATAGTGCCTTTAGGACGACGTTAAAATGGCGCGAATGTTTCGGTTTCGTCGGTACACGACCCGCGGTGGCTCCGCTAAAGCAGATTTGCAGCGTTCACTTAGGATGAGTATGTTATAGTCTCTGGCTAGAATGTGCGAGACATTTGGAACAGGATAGAGTGTTAGAAATAGATTGCTACGGCTTAATTTGTCGGCAGCAATGGAGCTCGTGAGAACCTCTTCGCGGTTCAGATCATACGGCTTCGGGGCCATCAGCACAGCCTCATTCTTTCCTAGATCAGGATGATAGAAACGAGTCGACGTGACAACGCGACCCAGGTATTCCCCTTCGTAACCATGAAGCTACATTTGCCGAGCTACAGCTTCAGCCGGCTTCCTTAAGGCGATGCAGTACTCGGGTCAAGTTCTTAAGGTGATCTATACCAATGCGCCCGGTCACTAAGACGTCATCAAAGTAGAAGACCACGTGCCGTAGTCCTTGCAATAAATTGTCCACCTCCATCTGGAAAATGGACGGTGCTGGCGTAACTCCGAAAGGCAAGTGAGTGTTTTGGTATAGCCTCCCTGGCGTGTTGGTAGTCAGCAGCTTCGAGGTTGCTTCGTCCAGATTCACTTGCAAGTGGGCATCTTTGTGGTCGAGCTTTGTGAAATTTTCACTTCCACTCAGTATTGCGAAGAGATTCTCTACACGCGATATCGGATCACTTTTCGGGCACAGTCACGGTGTTTACTTGTGACCTTGAAGTCACCGCATATTCGAATCTGTGCGCTGCGCTTTAGCATGTCGCAATATGGCTGCAGCGGAGGTTAATGTTAGAATTCTGAGAGTAGCACAACCTAGTTCTTATAAATATAGAAACTAAATGCGAGGGACAAACCACGTGGGAATCTCTTAACAGACAGACGACCATTCCTCTTGCCTAATGTCGCAGGATATCTATAGAAAACTCGCAATAATGGAAATGGGCGAAGAGGGGATGTACAGCCTGGGAAGTGATCATAAGCGTATTAGTCAGCAGTTGGGAGCTCTGGTCTAAAGATAAATGCAGAGAAGTCAAAAAGAGAGCGCAAAATTAAACTAAGAACAAATAGCGCTAAGAACAGCCGGCATAGAGGAGTCAATAGAAAATTCGCCATGGAAAAGTGGGATTATAATCAGTTAGAACTGCTCAAATGGAGGAAACCGCTGGAGAGGAAAGAGTGAGCCACAAAGCTGGTGGAATAAGGAAATTAGGAAGGCCATCGAAGAACAACAGGTACGCAGAGGGGAACCTGGAGAAGCAATGAGGGCGCAGTTATCTGAGAAGGAAATAGTAAAAAAAATGGGCATCTTAGTGACAAAAGAAACCGCAAGTGCAGGTCTTCGTCCAGGATAACATAAAGAAGTCCTCTGATCGTTGGCTTGCTGGAGTTCGTGATGAAACTAAAGGGGGCCAAGAAAAGTCTAGAACCATATAAGCTTGCTGGGTAAAACGAATCAAAGTGAACAGGAACAGATTCAAGACGCTGAGGGAAAATGTTTAGAGGGAGACGACGCTTTGTATCAGTTATAGCTGAGTCAATTAGGAACGACGATAGGGCACTCTCTCCTAATGAGGCAGCAACACAAGACAGCATAAAAGAAAACAACTTAGAGCTGACCAGTTTTAACTGGAAAAAGGCGGAAGAAGATATTCCGAAATGCACATCCGCACGATTAGACGAAATTTCAATTAAGCTGAATAATGAACTTGGCCCAAGAAGCAAGAAAACTCTGATAAACGTATTAGAGACAGTCATATCAATTAAACAAATTCCGCAAAGCTGGACACAGAGTAAAATGAGTTAGATTTATAAGGAGAAAGGCTATAAGACGAACATATCCTTACGGCCGATTACGATATCATCAGTTATATAGAGGCCCGCAACGCAGGCGGTGAAATAGAAATGCAGCCATGGGTAGAGAGTAATAGAATACTGTGAGGACTTCAGAACGACTTCAGAAGTGATAGGCGCTTAGATAATAGCCTGTTCGTGCTTACCCAGTGCATAGAAATAGATAAAGCGGAAAACAGGCCTCCGTGTTACTGAACATAGGCGGCGCATATGACAATAGGAAACTCCCGTGGAACATATTAAAGGAAGAAGGTACCGGTCTTGAGGTAACTGATATTCTACAGGAAATATACCGTGAAAATGAAGATGGAATTACATGGGAAGGGATAAAAAGTACGACGACAGTGGAAGTACAAAACGGAGTAAGGCAAAGTTGTCCTCCAGCACTGCTGCTGTTCATGCTTTATATGATAAGAATGGAAAGAAGGCTACAAGAAAGCAATCGAGGTCATAATCTGTCGTACAGATGAGGCGGAAGGGTAGTTGAGCAACGGCTGCCATGTTTAATGTATGCGGACGATATTTTACTGTTAGAAGATAGCCAGGAGGATTTGCAAACTCTGGTAAATTGCTGTGGCGACGAAGAAGTTCTAGGTGTCAGTTTTAGCGCAACTGTGTCAGGCGTGATGATTTTCAACGATACAACCGATCAGGTGCTTACAATACAATGCCATGAAATACCAGAGTGGCCAAAAACAAATATCTCGGAGTATGGCTAAACGAAGGCCAGATATGCACGGAAAAGCATGAATAGTTTGTTTCGGCAAAAGGGCAAACCGATGCCGAGATAATGAAACATCAGACATCATGAGGGCACAACAAATTGGAAGTAGAGAGAGGTATTTGGAAAAACAATAATGGTGCCGAGGCTTATATTTGGGAGCGCGGTTTTGTGCTTATGGGCAGAAGTTCAGTCGGGATTAGAAGTAAATCACAGAGCTGTTGGAAGATTGGCACTAGGTGCCCACGGCAAAACCTCAGGCAGTACGTGGGGATATGGGCTGGTCATCGTTCGAAATGAGAGTAGAATACTACATGCAGAACGCCTGAGGAAACTGGACGATAACAGGGGGCAGCTAAGGTACTTAAATCCCTATAGAGAAAGAGCGTTCACTCACACTAGCGGGAAAGAACTAGAAGACTAAGCAGGCAGAATGCCAGAAACAAAGACGGAGAAGGAAAGAACATTGAACGACAGATTTAAACCGCAGAAGGTAAAAATAGAGATTAATTCAATAGAAAATAACCATAGTGTAGAACTATGTCTATTCTGTGAAAAGCAGTTCAGGAAGGAAGCGTTTTATGATAACTCAAGAGGCAGTGCCCTGCTCATTGAAGCTCGGTCAGGGTGGTTTAGAATGCGCAGCTGCATAAATAAAGTTAACGAAGATGACACATGTGCTGTGTGTGATAAATCTGTAAAAGCAATTGTAGACCTCATACTCGAAAGTGGTTGTGTCCATGCGAATGTCAATACAGGCCCAAAAACACTTCATGAGGCCTTAGGGTTGAGAGATAAAAATGGCCATCTAAATAAATCTGCGGTGGAAGGTAGCAAAACCTGATTGAAAGATTGGTGGCTCACAAGCAAATAGGTGGCATAAGGTTAAAGGTGCAGGAGAACGTATTTAAAAAAAATGGCAAACCTTAATAACAATTTACAACAGAGTTAAGCAAAAATTAAGGAAAAACGACGAGCATGACGGAAACTGCCACCACCCCATTTCAAAACCGACGCTCCTACCTTCCATTCATCAATCCATGCATCCATTCATTTATTATCATTTCTTCTGTTTTCCATACACTCCAGTGAGTCACTGGATGGGGTTGACACCAGTAACCATGGTTGACGCGAAGCCCCAAGGAAGGTCTATTGTGTTCAACAGGAAGCAGTGGCACAAAGGCGGAGGGTGCTATCTGCCACATTGCCTCAGTTCTTTCCTCCACCGCTCATCACCCCTTTGGCCATACATACACATGGATGTAGCAAAGATGTCAAACGCACCTTTTCTAGGTAAAGTTAGTGTTCACTCCGGCGACATAACCGTCAGGGCCTTGCCTTACTCCATGCTCGAAAACCGGTAATCCCCTTCTGATGACTTAGAACTCATCCAGGAAAAGTTCCGTATGACCCATGCCCTTCCTTACATCAGAAAAATCAAAGAATTTATCGGAAACTCCAATGAAAAAGAGTCTCTGTGTGTGTGTGTGTGTGTGTGTGTGTGTGTGTGTGTGTGTGTGTGTGTGTGTGTGTGTGTGTGTGTGTGTGTGTGTGTGTGTGTGTGTGTGTGTGTGTGTGTGTGTGTGTGTGTGTGTGTGTGTGTGTGTGTGTGTGTGTGTGTGTGTGTGTGTGTGTGTGTGTGTGTGTGTGTGTGTGGTGTGTGTGTGTGTGCGTGCGTGCGTGCGTGCGTGCGTGCGTGCGTGCGGGCTATAGCGTTTTGTGTTGCCTGCTTTGTGTGTATGTGTTTCGGAATTTTGTGGTATGCCCTAACTATGGCCACTGAATAGAATCCTGGATTGTGACTCATCACGCTCCAAGCGCGTGGGTGCCATTTTCGTATTCTTTTTCTTTTCTGTAGTGAGAGCTACACTGGGCTAACTGTCGAACATTTTGCGTTGGTCGGGAGAGGCCGACTGTGCGCATGCGCTGTTGCCATGGAAACCCGAGCTGAGCAGCAGGTGCGGCATGCGCTTCCCCATCGCCACGGCCGTACTTGACGTCACGCGGATGAGCAGTTGTGTGCATGCGTCGACACCATGGTAACCAGGGAGACATCACAGCTCTGGCGCGCTCTTCGTCGCCGCCTCGCTGCACGCCGCTCTATCACCCGAACCGCGCGTCGCATGCGCAACATTGAGTATAAAAGGCGGTATCACAACTTTAAATATGGATGCACAGGAGAGTCCAGCCGCTACTAAATGGCGGTATAGAGAAGAAAAGATTAACTCCTTCTATCATGAGGTTGTCGCCTGGGACTTGGCTACTCCACCAAGAGAGCATGATCTTAATAAGGCGAAGAAAGCAGCTGAGAGGCCCGAACAGAGAGGCCCGAACAGAGGCCCGAATGGCTTGCCAAACGGAGATGCCAGACTGCCGAACATAATAGACGGCGCATAGGCGCCGAGATGGAGCCCTATATCTCTCAATGCTGAGCATACAGTGACGACAGAAAGCTCAACCATTGATACGTACATTTCACTACGTATATCGTGGCATAGCCGAGCTAAGCAACTGCCAGTTCTTTTTTTTTGTGCGGGAGGGGTTAACTCGGGCGTATTGTAGCAGCCTTTTTCCAACCCCTATGTATATATTCGTCTGGAATAATCATTTAGCACCCTGAAGAAGTTTGGTTGCCAGTCGAAACATCTAGGGCAGCGCCGGCTGCTCACCGTGTCAGGCGGGCGCAATTAATCATTAGAGGCTGCTCGGGGAGATATCCCTGGATTGCAACCCAAGTCCCACTTATTGCATCACCTGCTATAGAAGTGCAGTGGCGCATTATTTGACCGCTGCACCACTGCGCCAGGAATGGTAAGAAGAAACCCGGGAACCTATGAGTGTATTCAATGACCGATTTGGCATATATGCACACTAACATATTATGGCTATCCGAACAACTGCCATCCGTGAACAATAGACCTGAGTAGCTGAACAGAAGGGAAAACCCAACTGCTAGCGCGCAATATTCGGATTTGGAGTAACTACGGAAATCGATCATCATTTGTATTTTTCATTTTTTCAGCGCTTCCATTTCAAGGATTCCGACGACAGGGCTGTTCAGGAAAACCGGCCTGCTTTCGGCATTTTGTAAGCTTTGTTTTGTGTTGCTCAGCGCTGTTTGAAAAAAAAAAAGCCAACTGGTGCCGTCACTTACCCAGCAACCCGCATTATACCTGAAACGTCCTTATGATGCCGCTTTCTTGCGCCCTGTGCAAAACTCTGTGGAAGTCCGTCGTTTGGAAGCTCGGCGAGTACCACAGATTTTCTATTCAAGGTGGTTGGATTTTTTAGGGTTTTCATCGCTGAAGAGCAATTGTGAAGAATGCATTGACAATCACGGTGATTTTTAATCCCACTTAATTGCGCGAGGAACACTGAATTTTTCTGTGAATGGCAGGTACACTTTATTGCTGGCACATAAGAAATAGATGCGCTTCAGTTCTTTGCACCGGACGCTGAGCACGCAAGTCGGAACAGATTTTTTACTCCCTTTTTATATATAGGGCACAATTATACCTCATAGAGCTCCAGAATTTGATATTGCACTCGTGTGATTATGAATATGACCTTTGGTTACGCTCTAATGCGTGTTATATATTTTCCACTCTGTGATTTTGTATATGTTTATTATACAATTGCTGTTATTATGATTGTTCTTTATTCGCTGTTTAACTTCCACTTACCGTCAGCAAATACGTACGCAGTGTTGTGTGTTTCGCGTCACAGCTGTATTGTACTGTTCATTATATCATCGATTTTAGCGTAATTACCTCTTGTGCACCTAAAAACGTTGCTGGCCTCGCTGAGGCCCCATTCTCTTTTTTCAGCGTCCACGTTTTTAAAAGAGAACTGAACTTGAAACAAACTGCGATGCGCGTCCATAAGCTGCAGACATGTTCCTGGCGTAACGATGACGTTGCAAAGACTTTTCAAAGGTCACGTGCAGAGATAACCGTCAAGTGACCAAGAAACATACAGCTTTATAGTAGTGTGCAGCGCAAATAAGGTGCCACTGGAAAATTAATGCGAAAAATGTTCGTAACTTAGTATTTGCAGTTAAGGGTCTTGCAGAAATCGAGGAACGTAGAGAACACACCAATGTTTCTACTAATCGAGATTACACTGCACTCTCGTTTGCATGAAGCGGAGTTTCTGTGCTGGGGATTTAGTTCTTTGCTCTCAGTTTATGAGCCTTGAATTCAAGGCAATGCAAGGGATTGCGCATCGTAGAACCCCAAATGAATTCTTTTAGAAATCTTCTGTCGGGCGATATAGCGCGCGCCTTGTGTTTGCATTTACCTCGCACCATCAGTACATTGTTGCAGCTTTACACGAAATTAACATTTATTCCCGGCCCCCCTCTGTTTCTCTGCGTCCGTATTTTCCTGGCGCCTGGTCGTAGATCGAGCTGGAAGCATCTCTCGACAGTGGTTGCCTGACAGATGTAGAGTTCAGTGTTCGCACGGATATGTTCCCCAATGCGGACCAACGCAAGTTCCGCGCCCACAGGCACCTCCTCCCCTTGAGGAGCGAGGTTTTCGACACCATGTTCTTCGGGGACCTTCCTGAGTAGGGCGTTTTCGATGTAATGGCCATCCGCCCAGACGGTTTTCATATCATGCTCAGGTGAGCACCACCAAACTGTCCGCCTCTTTCGCCACTCTCTCGCGCATGCTCCACTCTCCCACAGGCACAGGTTTCGCGTCAGCAGCTGAATTAGTGTAGACGGGCGTCATGTTTCTATGCAAAAGCGGCGCTGTGATCGGCACAACCCAGTTGTAGGCAAAAAGCAGGACGCCTACACGACTTTGCGACTATGACAAGCGACACTGCCATCGAAACCAACTCGCGTTTGCGAATATTTCAAGGTGCGCGTCGGTTGTGCTTACAAATGTTTTTTTTATGCCTGGAGAATATTTTTGATCGTTTTCAACCTGTTGGCCAGGCGGAATTACCAATCGACGAGCTGCTTCGCTTTCCTACGCCGCTCCTAGTTTCCAGCAAATAAAAACGTGGCTGTGGCGGGCGGCAGCGTAGACATTAAATAAAACAAGTCGACAGCTTCCGTTCTGGCCATCCGTTCTGACATTTTTTTTATGAGATACTCGCCCCTCCTTAAGTTGTGCCCCACACGATTTATGGAACAGAGAAAGCGCGAGGCGTAGAGATAAAGTAATTGTCTTCAGAACTCAACTTTCGGATCGATACAGCACATGTACCCGACTGATACTAGTAAAAAGCCATGAACGACGCGAATCACCTTTTCCCGCAGAATAAAATGACGAACCTTCGCTACGAAGAACGTGGAGAACAATTGATACAGCTGCGCTGAATGAGGCAAATGTGGTCTCTGTGTTCTTTGGAACTGTCCATTGAGTGCGCAGCTAACTTGAGTTAATTCTGCCTACACATGTTTGTGACGGGAGTCGAGACCTCCTTCCACTGGCAACGTACGGAAGTCCGCTATAGGCTCGCTTTTTACTCTCTCGATTATCGGCGAGGTGCGCAAGCAGAAGCATTGACCGTTTTGCTCTAAATTCAAGAGAAAATTGCGCTCAATGTGCTGTGCTGAAAATTTGAAGACATTGTGTTTTTTATTTATCTCAATGTATGCGTACAAGTGAATCCTCAAGTGCAGTATGCATTCTTCTTGATGAAAGTGGCTGTTGGTGCGGTGTTTATGCTTCGTCAGCCAGCCTCTGAAGGAGCTGCAATTATGGAATCTAGATAATCTAGGCAATAATTTTAGTCAACTTGATCTTAGGTCCTAGAGGCGTTTAATCGCTCTCTGGGACAGATGTTGGAAGGAGACACTTGTTAGCTCACAAAAATAAAAAGAGATGAAAACTACGTGTCGTACTCCTTCCAGAGTTCGGAGTTGCTTCGGCAACGTTGGGACTGCCGGCTCCACCGCTTTGATCGCTAAGCTGACTCGCAGCAGCTCTTCTGTCTTTCTTTTTCCTGCACGAAGAGGTGTTTGGCACGTAGTGAGAGTAACTGGGACCTGACAACGGACCCGGAATGTCGTGTCTAAACTTCTCATGATGACAGCATAGCAAAGGGCGAACGAGGCGTAGGCGTTCATTCTTGAATCGTTCGTTGCTCTACTGAAGAGCAACCAAGTGGATTAAAATTAGGATGACACACGTAAGTTCCGCCTTAAAGGGACCATGCAATAAATTAATTGAGATTACGTAAAGCAGACGAGAGATAGGCATTTCATCACTTGTCACCCCAACGCAAGAATTTTTAACCTAGCATCAATAACAACAAAAATAAAGACGATTAAAAATTACGCTCCTCCTCTCCCCCCTCAACTCGTACACGTTTGGCACCAGACAAAAATAAAGAAAATAGGTCTGGGACCTGGCCCCGCCTTTGAATACGTCATCAGATGAGGTTCGCTTTGAATACATCATCAGATGACGTTCTTTGAATACGTCATCAGATGACGACAAACTTCCGGTTGTCGCTCCTAGCACCCCAGCAGCAGCGTCGGTGGCGTGGCGGCATCTCTCCGGTCTCTCTTAGCCTTCCTGGATTGCGGCGCGCGTCGGGTTTATTTGCTTGTCGTCTGTTGTAGATAGATAGATAAAGAGGAGGAGGGAAAGGCAAGGATGTTAACCAGAAAGGGGTTCCGGTTGGCTACCCTGCACTGGGGAAGATGGATTAGGGGACTAAAAGGAGGAAGAGAGAAGGGAAAAAATGCATAACACACACACACGCACAACGCTGTCACAATTTGTCACTCAATCCAGTCGCTCTCAAGTAGGCAAAGAGTGCCTTGTAGGCAAAGAGTGCCTTGTATGCCTTGAGGGCAGTCGACTGCTGTGGCCACGGACCGAGGATCTTTTGTTTGCTCTGTTATTGAGCGAGGATCGAGGCGGTCCAAGGCACAACACAGTGTATGTCTTGCACTCGGAAATGCAGGGCACTCACAGAGAAGATAGTTAGCAGTAAAAAACCCGGACCTCGAGGCGCGACTGCTCGCTCTTACAGCCGCGATGGGCATCGAGCCCTATGCGTGCCCACGAAGATCCGTGCGAGTGGCTCCGGAACTCCCGAGAGAAGGAGGCGGCAGAGGAAAATTGAAACCATATGCGCGAAGGCAATGCCCTCTCCCGCGCTTGCCCGACAGGGTCGCGCGGCGGCACGAGCAGACGATTTTCACGGCTACCGGAAGTGTGCCCGTGACATCGTGGCTGCCGTGGCTCGAGCGAATGACATCATGTGGTGGCTTGGCGACGTCATGGGTAGTGTGACGTCTTTCTTCAACGATTTTAGTTCCAAAATCGGTCACTACGAGCACACCAATCGGCCCCCGAATTTTAATGAACACTTTTTTTTAAATTTATATTAAATTGCCGGATCAGTTCTGAAGACTTATACTTGGTGTGAATGCTAATTAGCATCATTTCTAAACATAGAAAACAATTACAAGCGACTTTCAATTATTTCCATAGTCCCTCTAAGGGTATGAAGCTATAGTTTCAGTGCGTTTTAACACCCATGTATACAGAACTGGTCATTCTCGACTTCATATTTTCTTGGGAGTCTTCATAGCAGAGCGGTTAAGCGATTTCTCTGCCATGGTAGGTGCTGCCATCGGTGGGGCTTCGGCGACCAAGGTTGCACCTCCTGGACAACTTACTGCAACCGATCATTAATTTCACTGCTACCTGCTACGGCGGTCAGTTTGCTCACAATCCGTTGGGCAAGTTGTAATGACGCCATTTTAGTCACGTGACTTACGTTGACACCCAGGTTGCTTCTCCGGGAACTTTTCGCTAAAAATACCGAACACAACCCCAGATTTTCAATAGAACGTGAGCTTTAAAGCTATCGCGTTAATAGCCTCGAAGCAGATCCGTTAGTGAAGGGGCCCACTGGTCCCCTCCAAGGCCGCTGCCCATCGCTTTCGCCCCTCTTTGACTGCAATTAACTTTTGAAATCTAATGCGGCTTCCTTTATTGTGTCTTGTGGCGCAACCAACCGGTACCACAACTTGCCAGCATATCGGGAATAGTGCTAAAAGTATGAAAACGCCCCCCCCCCCCCCCCCCAAGGAGGACGGTCCCGCCTTTTGCCTCCAGTACGGAAGTCACTTCTGACGCCAGCGCCGCCGCATCTCCATGATGTCATGCTCTGGTGGGATGGCGGCTGCCTGTGGAAGTCAGTGCTCAGTGTCGGTCGCAGATAGCGAGAACACTTGAGCACGTGGCTCAAGATGGTGGGAGAGGAGGACCTGGGCTGTGGGATGGGACGTGCTAGCTGCCACTTTCGATTCCGTTCTAGAAATTTCTCTATCCCCAGCGGGTACGCCGAAAACGTCCGGCGTTATCTATTGGGGACTTAAACGTGCCACTTGGCATTCAGCTAAGCACCTAAGCCAAGAAAAGCAGGTGCCCTCGCAATGACCTGGTTTTTCAAAGATGTGACAGAGCCGAGTCGCGTTGTTCTCTCGTGTGAACGGTATCATAACTTCACTAGTCTTATTCACAAAATAACAGAAATTTTTTGGAGCGCGACAAATCGTCTGATCAAGCTGCTTCCAACCGGTACCCTTAACGCAGCCCTTTTCGGCGAAATGCTATTCTCACAACGTAACCTTGTTAGGAACAGACACCACCAGTCACAATTAAGTCGTTCTTCGCTGAATGACGTACAGTTCCAGGATGGTTCTCAGAATGCCCTTGAAACTTTTGAACGCTAGAACCTCGTCGCCTTTATCTTCCCCTGTAGGCCACCTCTCGTCGCCTACAAATAAGTGTGCCGGGCACTTTGTAAAATGATGAAAACTCTTTCCTTTGCGACAGATGAAAGGCTCTTCAATTCCTGTGAATAAAAGTGTCTCTCTTAAACACAGGGTTGGAGCAGGAGTGACTGATGGTGCGTTGTGCATTTCTTCCTTGTCTTCCGCGTAATTGGAGGTCATATTTGGCATAGCCTGAAAGTTTAATTAGAGCTTGTATCTGAATGAAGCGTGAACTTCCAGGCTGTGCTTTTAAGTTTGATAAATAGGTCTAAAAATTAAGGAAGCTTAATTTCATTTCCCGTCTACAGTGCGTTTCTATTGGAGGCCTTTGAGCACCGCGTAGCTATTTGTGTCATTCTTAGATATTTTTATTTTTTGTTCAGTCTTTTCAACTTACTATTAGTCCATATCCGTTTTACAAATTCGCTTCGTTAATAAGTTAACCTTTCTTTCGGCAGTCGCTTCCGCCCTCTTTCCAAAAAGTACAGAGGAGAGTTTCTGTCTTCACTCTGCCACCCGCCATGAATGGGAGGTGGATATTCTGTGTATACAACCTTGCATACGCCGACAGCGGCGAGTGCCCACATTGCGGCTTAAAATGCGGAGGCATTATAAAGTGAATAGGAAAAAAATCTATTGGCGCCTGCCATAAGCCAAAGCTTGCCGCCAAGTTTGAAAACTCGAAATGGAAGAACATGTGACTCAGTGATAATTGACCGATACGCAACCAGGAGATAGAAAAAAGAATGATAAATTAGAGGCAATTAGGTAATTAGTGAGGAGCAAAAGGCAATGATCGGGTTATTAGATGGGTGGGTGTTTAGTGGGTGATCGCGAACGATGCATGGCGGAAAATTAGAAAACTCGAAATGGTTGCTGGGTTGAAATCAGAATAAAATAAGAGTTAATCGATAACCAAACAAGTGAACGAGAAAACAACCATGGAGCCAAATTTGAAAAGCGACCAGTGTCGAGTAGCCTTCAAAGCTTTCACATTCTTTTTGTGCGGGTAGCTGCGGTGATCTCAATTTTTACTTTTTCAGCCGAGAGAAAGACAACTTTTCTTGGCTCATGGGCGATCTATCTAGGAACCTGCGGCCAGGACAACGCTGGACAGCGTGCATGAGCAAGCTCGAAAAAAACACATAACAGTAAACAAAAATTGATCATTTTCATTTCAATTGTAGTGGTCTTGTACATGAATTACTTTGGAGTGCACAAAGCTTGTGTTAATTGACAGGCGACCATTAATAAGCTGTGCATTTTTGTCCATTGCCTACTCAAGAATACACAATTACTGTGTTAATTGAGAGGTGACACAGTAACGACTGCGACACAGAGTACGAGCACTACACAAGACACACTACACAAGACACACTACAGAAGACAAGGCAAATTACAGATGACAAGACGGTCTACAGAAGTCAAGACAGACTGCACAAGACAGGAGAGAATACAAAAGACTAGACAGACTATACAAGACATGACAAAAAAAAAACAAGATTACAGACCACAAAAATTTTTTCTTAGAATCCTGTAGTGTTTTTTTGACTGGGATTGCCTCTCTTTAGAGGAAATGCTCTTGTCAGCCATCCATCTATGCAATTGTGGAGGTACCTGTCCTCTGAACAGTGTGCTGGATGCACTAAACTCAACAGCGGCGGCTAGAAAGTACCGCGTAACATCGCTGGTAGAAGGATGCACAAACTACATCCAGCAACGCCTGAGTCCCGTAAATCTTTGTCGTACCTGGACTACTACGCGTTGACCGGCGAGCCAAACAAGGATGACGTTGTTCTGGAAATAATGCGATACTGGCCACTGTTGACACTAATACCCGTGCTGCCGTTGAAGGACCTCATGCAAGCGCAGCCGTACACCATCCACTAAATATTGGAGAACGTCATGTATAGTTTGGTCCCGGTTTTGAGAGCCTGCAAAGAATTTTCGTTCCCCCTTAGAGTGTAATAAGCGTCATATCCTCACTGGGTTAATCACATCGCTCAGAGAAGCGGCCTAGTGGAACTGGCGAGAAATTTTTGTCGTATTTTGGTCTCATTATTTTGACCGTATACCGTTTCGCAGGCAGTGTCTCTTGTGAACCACTGCTTTTTAGGTGCTCCTTATGCACATTTAAAAATGTTATAAAGGCCAAAATCATAACCATAACAGCAATAATCATTAACGGCAATAGTCAAAGCTGCATATATTCTCCTCAAAGATAACCAGAATAAGTAAACCTTGCACAGAGGTCTACTGACATTCAAAACTGCTCCGTCGCATATATTTAGTACCGAAGTGACGTGGTTGCTAATTCCGCTCGATGTCTTCCAATAAGGAACTTCAAAGGGAACAGAAACACGCTTGGTTTTCGTGCATCAGGCATGAAATAGTTTAAAACCTGTACCTGGCAATCACAAACGTCATCCTGAACTCGTGTTGACGTTCATGCCAAAACCAACGGCCATGCCTACCTAAAATATAAATGCACCCCCCCCCTCCCCGGCCCCTCCGGCCCTATTTTCGCGCCATCCAAATGAATATCCTGGTGCCATCCATTGTCGTCTGACTGTTAGCCTATATTTTCGTTCGCGCGTTTCCCATGCAGGCCGTCTGAATCGACTTAATTGCTCGATTCCTTTGGTCTTCCATTTTCCCGTTACGCGTTTCACAGGCTCGTCTGCTTTGAAGTGTTTTCGATAATGTAGAAATTTTTCAAGGGGGGCTGTGTCCGACCGTTACGGTCCCCTTTTCAAACACGGTTGCAGCCAAACAAACACGGATGAAGTTTATTCAATGGACAAGTAACCGTCTTCAGGTCTGTAAGAAATGCGGTCTTCTGGCCACTGGGAGTACAGGGGCCGAATAGAATAATTTACAAGACCACAGCGTGACACATTCCTGTACGGGCCGTAGAGAGTGCTAGCTGCCCTATATAGCGCCGTCGAGGCAGGGCCATATAGTATATAGAGCCGTTTTGTAGCTTTTAAGTTACAGCTAAGCGATGTCTACCTTGGTTGCCTGCTCATATTTTTGTGCAGTCCCTTAAAGTTGATGCTATCAACGCAGTGGAGTGCTAATCTGCTTCGCCTTAAAACCCGCGTTGCGCTTCAGGCAGGTCTTGAAGAGGCTTTTTGGCTCTCGAATCATGCGGCTCTATTATGCGAAAGCACAACAGCTCGGCGGGAAAGCACAACATGGTTTCGGCGTCGTTCCGGGCACTGGTGTTGCATTGAGGCGATGTTCTGAAGACGTTGCCCCAGAATGAGAGCTAAAAGCATTTCATTCTCAAAGAAATTATAGCTTCTGTCGAGTGTTTTAACATGTCAGGAAGGTGCTCTGTCCGTGCTGGCGTTTGTTCGAACCCAGCTGGGTGAGGTTTTTCTCGGGCATCGATGCATTTTAGAGCGAATGCACTGTTACTGTACATCCCCCTTCTTAGGGCATCTGGCGTATGGTTGAAGTTAAGTCTCTAGCACCTCAATAGCTAACGAGGGCAATAAACATCTGATGACACTTGACCATCCGGTGGTGGCCGGCGATAAATGGCCAAATAATACGATGAGTCCGATCGTACAAGTTTCTAGGTGTCATAATCGACAGGGACTTGTCATGGAGCCCACACATATCATACGTGAAAAAACGGTTGACAGGCATCTGCCACCTGTTCAAGTTTTTCGCTGGCAAGACCTGGGGAATGTCACCTAGTGCCATGTTACAACTGTACAGGGTGCTTTTTCTAGGATTTCTGCGATACAGCTTGCCAGCAATAAACAACACAGGCAAAACGAATCTACGCATAATACAAAGTCTCCAGGGTCAAGTGCTCCGGATCTGTCTAGGCCTGCCTCAGAGTGCTTCAACAGTGGCTACGATAACAATCGCTAGAGACCACCTTGTCAAGACCCACATTGAAATTGAAGTACTCTGGATCCATATAAGGCATCTAGCCAGGAATCCTCGTGACCATTTAGCCTCTCTACCAGCGGACAGGCCACACACATCTTTCAGCCAAACGATAACTGCATATGAAGAATCATTGCCAGCTTGTTTCACTCCGGCTGCGATACCTTCGATCCCTCCATGGTGCCTTGCTCAGCCAAAAATCAACCTCGCAATACCTGGTATCTCGAAAAAAGCTGATCTGTCATCACCAGCCCTTAGACAGCTCACGCTACTACATTTGTACGAGGACTACCGTGACTCAACGCATATTTAAACTGATGGATCTGTCCTTCCAAGCAGCTCCGCGGCGGCAATCGTCATTCCAGCGAAAGCTACAGCAATCAAATTTAAGACGACCCACGCGACAACATCGACAGCAGCAGAGTTCGCAGCGCTCTTAACTGCCCTTCATCACATTGGTTATGAACCGCCACAAAAATGGACAATATTCTGCGACTCGAAGCCGGCACTGCAGTCTCTACTGTCACCTCTACGACGCGGACCGCACGAACAACTAATCTTCCATATTACAGAGAACTTACACCATATAAGTGATGCCGGCCATGAAATAACGTTCCAGTGGCTTCCAAGTCACTGCGGGATTATCGGCAATGAACGGGCGGATCACGCTGCCCGCTCAGCCCATACTGAGGAGCGCCACGTCCCAATTCCTCTTTCTAGAACTGACGCGGCACGGAAGCTCCGCCTACTTGCTCGGCAGTGCACCGAGTCGCAATGGAATGAGCCACATTTAATAAATACGCGACTGTACTCACTTGATCCAACATTAAGTCTTCGAGCGCCATCACAGCTTCGCCGTAGAGGCGCCACGCTTTTATATCGACTTTGGTTGGGTATTGCCTTTACTAAAGCCTATGCCTTCCGCATAGGGATGATCGACACCCCATCCTGTGACCACTGCGGCCATGAAGAATCAATTGGCCATATATTGTGCTCCTGCCCGCAGTACAGTCCACAGAGGGCATGCCTTAGCCACGAACTTGACCAACTGGACGACCAACCGCTATCCGCAAAAAGAATTCTACAACATCGAAAGGACCTACAGTCGCAGAAGAAGGCCGTACAAGCGCTTTTGCGCTTCTTACAATCTACCGGCCTGTGTGAAAGACTTTAACTGGAACGCCTTGTGTGTGTGTGTCTCCATGTGTGCACGTTCCCTTTTTTGCGTTTTCCTCTCTGTCATCTTTCTAACCCCTATCCCCCATCCCCAGTGTTGGGTAGCAAACCGGAGACTCACATCTGGTTAACCTCCCTGCGTTTCCTTCATTCTCTCTCTCTCTCTGGTGAAGAGAGGAAAGAAAGATATGGGGGAAAGCCGCTGCGCCTGTCAGCATTTCACGTCTGGTAGAGCTGGTGCATCGATAACGTCAACCAAGAGCTTGGGCCGCGCCGAGGTTCCTTGCCATTAGTGCAATAAGAACGTTGTTCGTTTGCGGAAGGGTTTCTTCATTCCCTAGAATTGCGTGGCAGCGAGCTTTGGTAGTCCCTGTTAAGCGCTCTCGGCTCTTAACTCCCTCGCGCTGAGCCGAGCCCTAGCATTCCAGCGAGGAACGATGTCAGACGCCATTGAGGAAATACAGTTGGGTAGGCGAGCTCGCCCTGCCGGGCAGCAAAACAACAGCGGTTGGAATTAAGGTTAGCCGTTCATCACGAACAACATTGCGGCAAATCCAGGGGAGCCTGCGAATCAAAAGGGAATGCATTATTGCGGCAAGTGCAGGTAAACCAGTAAAAGCAAACATGGAATGATCTGACGGAAGTACAGCCATTTCGATGTGGCAGGATTTCAAAAGCACCCAAAGCAAAAACGTGATTTGAAAGAGTTGTCATCAAAATTATAATAACAAAATCACCACTTGTTACGCGCTATGCTAGCATCTTATGTTTGACCGTCGGTGCAATTTTTTTGCGAATATTTCGGTGCCAGTTTCGGCGTAACTTCACTCGTCATGTTGTTCGAGTGATTTTTCCGACAATTGCAGCAAAAAAATCCTAAATAATAAGAAATTAATCTCAGTGCACAGATGAGTGGAAAATGAAAATTGGTTTCGAGGAAAGCAAATGACGCAGTAAATGTCTCCCACAAAACTGTGGACACCAGAACCGCGCCTTAAGGAAGAGATAAAGAAGGGAGTGAAAGAAGAAAGGAAGTGGTGTCGTATTGGATCCGGTCTCAGGAATAATTTCGACCAACTGGGGAGTTCTAACGTGCCTTGACATCTTGCAGCACACGGCTGACTTTTGGGTTTCGCCTCCATCGAAACGAGGCCCCCACGGTAGGGCTCTAAACCTGGGTAATCCGGCTCAGTAGACGAGCACCCTAACCACTGAACACTGCGGCGGGTCCAGATGGGTGGCTCTTGTACGGTTTTCTATGCTTGCCATCGAAAGCTGAAAGGCTCTAGATCATTCTACTTGAAAACTGGCAACACTTTTCTAGCGCAGTCTCCTCGTCGGCGGCATGCGTTTTGCGAGCTTCACCGCTTTCCCCGCCTTTTTTTGGAAAAAAAATATGGTGGTTTAGCTGTGGTTAAACCTGGAGTGACGAGATAGCTACATCTGGCCGGGTGGAACTTGCTCAGTTGAATTACAAAATCAGTCTGTCGCCGCTCCATTTTGCTGGCGTTCCTCCTTCATCTTCGTCTACATGACACGGCGCATGCGCACACCTGTGGCAGCTCGGTTTAGCCGGCGCGATGCGCCGCATGCAGCAGCAGCTGTTACGCACCACGTGGCTGGTCTCATGACCAACAACTTGAAGAACCACGTCATCAACCACGGCGCCGCGCCACCGGCAGCTGCTAAGCAACACGTGACCAAGCACGTGACAGCGTGGCAGTGGAGCGACAGCGTGGCGGTGCAGCCACGGGGTAGCGGCGTCGCCAAGCTGAAGTCTCAAAATACTACCGTAATGAAGCTATCGCTACGCAAACACTCATTCTTTCTGTGATGTATTCGGTGTGCATATCAGGTACGTCCCGGAGATAGTGGTGGCGAAACTCGCCGTGCGCTGGGCCCAGAAGCAGTGCCACAGGAGGCGCGGCACGGGTTCCCCGCAGCAGCTGAAAGTTGTGATGCGTCCTTTCTTCCCCAAGCTACGCTTCCTGACCATGACAGTCAAGGACTTCATCAGGGACCCGGCCACGTGGGGCATCATGGACGGAGACGAGCCCCTGTCCGTGCTGCGGAACATAGTGTCCAAGGGTGCGCTATCGCTTCCGACGGGATTCAGCGAGTTGACGCAGCCCCGTTACTAACTGTGCTTAAGTGCTCTGTAAAACCCATGCTGAAGGGCCAAGATTGTTCAGAGGCTATCCTGAATAACAAAATTGGAAGTAATTTGACAACCACTGCAAATAGCAAAATTGTAAACTTACTAGACAGCGAAATGACAGAAGAACGTGTTTTAGAAGTGCTGATATTTCGGAAGATTTGCCCCAGAACTAGTGAAAACTTAATTTGTACAAACTGCTATAAAAAATTAAACGCATTGGCTACCATCATCTTCGTTTTTATGGACGTGATGTTGATATCGAGCTATATTTTATCTCTTCGAGACAACAGACTTGAAGTGGAGCCATAAAAGAGGCCTACAGGGCATCTGAAGAAACAAGCAATTTGCTTTGTTATCTGTAATATAAGCATTTCTTATGAGTACATCTGGCACACAAACTGCGTGTCTTCATAGATGACCTGTCAACGACATCTTCACTCATTTCCTTTTTGTTGAATAACCAGATATTTTTTATCTCGTTAATCGTATCTGTAGTATCGGCACTAGATATCTTGTGCATCCTGTCCTGCCTATCTTGTTCTTAGTGCGAGGAGGTCACGTCAACACAGCCACTCGCTGTTGACAGAGACTATTTCTACCGAAGGCTGGGAACCTTCGCCATAAGTAAGGGGTTGGACTTTTTATTTATTTTTTTATTTATTTACTTATCACATTACCCACAGCGCCTATTTGGCGTTAAAGTTGTGGGGAGAGCGTTACAATACAATCATAAGAATACTTGCAGGAAGAAAACGAAAAATATATTCACAGCAAATACAATGCAGCATAAAGTGTGACAAACAAACAAAAGAATAAAATTACAGAAGTGTGGCAAACGATTCATTCGGTCTAAACCGAACAATGCGGAACAGTGAACGTACACGGAATTAAACCTTCAAAAGTTGATATTAATCGATAAGGACGGGCTAAGGTTAGTAAACAACAAACCCAAGCATGCACCCTTACAAATATTACTATCTTTGATAAGCTCGCCACATCTTGTTGGCTATTTGGTAGCAATTTCACTCAGCAGGAGTAGAAAATTGTCACGGTACATTATCCAGAGAGGTAGCGAGACAATGGTGGGATTAAGTAGCACAGCGGTGGGCAAGTGTGTGCAGAACGGCCGCTGAGCTCCACATCCTCGCCAAACGTCGTCTCCTAACGTAACGCTGTTCGTTCACGGTCTTCTCCCCCTTCAGGGCAGTTCACTGCGTGTCAGGACATCGACGCAAAACCATGCATAAACGTCAGAGAAGTGTAATGTTGCCACTGCCCCCGGGAGTCAGCGGCAGTTTCATCCGCCAATTTCTTTAACACAGAGAACGCCTGATGCCCCGCCCCCGCCTCGTTCAGGCCAGTGCAACAACCCAATGAAAACATGACAGCAGAGTTTTTAGAAATAAAAATGCACTTGCATTTTTGTATAGCGGTTCCATCATGTAGACTTAATGTGAAACCCCATCATGTCAAACACTGCTGAACTGGCAACAAAAAAAAAACGCAGCGGTGGCCTAGTGGTTTAGCATCCGCCTCGCATGTGGGAGGTTCGGGGTTCGATCCCCAGTGCCGCTGGGCACCCACCGGTGATACAGTGGGCGCAAGGTTTTACTGGCCTGGTTCTCGGCTTAATTAGGGTGAAATGCTTGGGAAATGGGCTTTTGACCCGACCTTTAGGAAACGACAAATACCTTGTGCCATGGCGCTATTTGGGCGCAGATGCCATTGCGGCATAAAAATTCTCCATCTTCGTTATCATGTAACGTCTGCTTTGCTTTAATGGTACGAGATTTTCTTTTAGGCACACAAATGTATGTGAGGAAACTTTTGTGTTAGTTACCCATCAATGGACTGCTCGGTCAGTCCAAAGCAATGAGTCCTCACTGCATACGAATGCATTATATCGCCGGGAAAGAATTCGCTACAAGGAAAAAACCTTCGCCGAAAAAATAAACGAAAAAGAGCGTTCTTAAATAACCACAGAAAATGTCGCTGAATTAAAAAAATGTGGCTGTGGCTCAATTTGGCTGAGTCAGATTATAAGGATTGAAAGGCAACCGATGCCTGCTCAGAGACGTTGGCAGCATCCGCTGCAATTTTCCACTTGACATACCCTTGTTGTGTGTGCCGCTGCTTCTCCAGACATGCCTTCAGTTGGTCATCGGTTTCATCAACTCCACGAGACCGCTGTCGTGAGTCATTTCTAGCCAGCGCGGCTTCTTGACGCTCTCTGCCGTAGGGATCGCTAGAAGCAGCCCGGCGCCTCCAATGCTTTTGGAAGAACTCATCCCGGTGGCCGGTCCTGGCTCTACGTCTGCAGAGTCTAGGCGGCGAGCGCTGGCCTAGGAGCGAGAGGCAAGTCGCGTGGTATGACGTCATAGCTACGCCTAAGGAGAGCCTTTGGTTAGGGGCCAAAGTGACGCGTCATTTGACCTTCCGCTTTGCTTGCGAGAAGCGGAGATGTTCGCTTTAATCCTACCAATCTCGGAGAGGAGCATACACACTTCAAGAAAGCTGACGACGGTGCGTTCGAGGGAGGCTGAAGCCCCGTGCAAGAAGCAATGCAAGCTCGGAGCAGCCAATTGAACGGGAGAGTGTACCTCATGTCGTAATGGTGAGTTCGTGCTGCGAAATTGGTTGCGTTCATAAAGTTTCATGACAAATGATGCTCCAACCGATTTATTTGTACGCGGCTGTTATAACGATCCGGTGAAAACCCTTGCGGGAACTATCAAAACGAGTAGAGGAACAGAATATTGAGCGGCGGCATAGCGGGACGCGCTGATTTCACTGCAGATGGAGCCGAAGTCGCTGCACTTTGCTACACCATGTCTTCGTAGCCAGCGCGCAAGTCTGCAGCGATTAAACTAGAAAGGCGTGCTAAGCTAGCTGCAAAATATAATCAATGCTTAATACATCTCCACTCATGACACAGCACTAAAAGAGTGTCAGCTGTCTGTCAACTAGGGATTGCGTTGTCAACCTGAGGCTGTGGATTAGCTCAGTTAATACAGGATATAAAAAGCGAAAACTGACGGCGTTCAGTCTGTTCGTAGGCTTTGGGGTTGACAACTTTCTAGACTAATAATTTTGAGGAAAGGAGGAACGCATAAATGGCTTCCTGGGTCAGTGGACGCCTCAATCGTGCTTTGAGGTACGTGGCGGTAGTGAGAGAGGGTTATGGTGGTGGTAATAATAGTAACAATAATTGGTTTTGGGGGAAAGGAAATGTCGCAATATATGTCTGATATTTCATTGGACACCAGAACTGCCCCGAAAGGTAAGGGAGAAAAGAGGGAGTGTAATAAGAAAGAAAGAAAGAAAGAAAGAAAGAAAGGAAGAAAGAAAGAAAGAAAGAAAGAGGTGCCGTAGTGGAGGATTACGGGATAATTTCGCCCGCCTGGGGATCTTTAATCCCCGCCGCGGTGGCTCAGTGGTTAGAGCGCTCGACTACTGATCCGGAGTTCCCTGGTTCCAACCCAGCCGCGGCGGCTGCGTTTTTATGGAGGAAAAACGCTAATGCACCCGTGTGCTGTGCGATGTTAGTTTACGTTAAAGATCCTGACGTGGTCGAAAGTATTCCGGAGCCCTCCACTACGGCACCTCTCTCATCCTTTCTCCTTGCACTCCCTTCGTTATCCCTTCCATTACGGTGCGGTTCAGGTGTCCAACGATATATGAGACAAATATTGCTCTATTTCCTATCCATGAAAATCAAATATTATTATTATTATCGTTATAATCTTTAATGTGCACTTACATCGCATAGAACACGGGCGCCTTGGCGTTCTGTCTCCATAAAATCGTAGCCACCGTGGTCGGGTTCGCGCCCGGGAACTCCGGATCATTAGCCAAGCGTTCTAACCACTGAGTCACCGCGGCGGGTCTGTGGTGGTGGTGAAAACTTTTATTTTTTGGAATAGACTTTGGAAGCCACAGACAGACAGAGAGATTGGGTGTATTTCTGCAAGTGAGTTTGAGACCAATCAGCCGCGGTGGCTCAGTGGTTAGGGCTCTCAGCTACTGATACGGAGTTCCTGGGTGCGAACCCGACCGCGGCACCTGTGCTTTTATGGAGGAAAAACGCTAATTCTGCCGTTGCTGTGCGATTTCAGTGCACGTTAAAGATCTGTAGGTGGTAGAAATTATTCCGGAGCCCTCCACTATGTCATCTCTTTCTTCATTCGTTCAATCTCCCCTTTATTCCTTCCCTTACGACGCTGTTCAGGTGTCCAACAATATATGCAGAGAGGAAGGAAAACTCAGCAGAGGCCCTTCCAATACAACAACATGGAAGAAAAATGTGGCGGAAGTGACGTAATTTTCTTAGCCGGGAGGCCATTTTCTCCGGGTAGCCTGTTTACAAACCGGGCGGCAGAGCGTTCTGCGGCGTGCCATTTGAGGTGCGGCGTAGGCGTAACTGCTCGAGTTTTTTTTGGTGGTGCTCACAGGCTGACGTTTGCCGGCATTTGCCTCTATCTCAAGGTGGAATTGATCACAAAAAAT
This sequence comes from Amblyomma americanum, assembly GCA_030143305.2. Taxonomy (NCBI): domain Eukaryota; kingdom Metazoa; phylum Arthropoda; class Arachnida; order Ixodida; family Ixodidae; genus Amblyomma; species Amblyomma americanum. Next base: position 44,719 of record JARKHS020003533.1, read on the forward strand.
CTTTTTGCGTGCCCGGAATTGAACTCGCTCGGCGACAACGATAGCACGGGCATTTCATCTACTGCGACACTGCTCGGTGACGTCGGGAGACCGCCGCTGCTTACCGAGGAGCATTCGCGCTGTTCGTTCACCATTGGTTCAGTATGGCGTGCGCTGCAGAGTGTTCGTCGGCGTGTTGTGCGAAAGTTTCGTGTCTTGACTTTGCAGTGTGCGTGTGCCATTCGCGCTCCCGGTTCCATCGGCAGTGAAACTTCGTTGCTACTTACATGTGTTCTTGCAATGCTTCAGCTATTGCAACTGATGTTGATTATAATACAACTGATAATAATAATAATAATTGTTTTTTTGGGAAAGGAAATGGCGCAGTATCTGTCTCATATATCATTGGACACCTGAACCGCGCCGTAAGGGAAGGAATAAAGGAGGGAGTGAAAGAAGAAAGGAAGAAGAGGTGCCGTAGTGGAGGGCTCCGGGATAATTTCGACCACCTGGGGATCTTTAACGTGCACTGACATCGCACAGCACACGGGCGCCTTAGCGTTTTTCCTCCATAAAAACGCAGCCGCCGCGGTCGGGTTCGAACCCGGGAACTCCGGATCAGTAGTCGAGCGCCCTAACCACTGAGCCACCGCGGCGGGGCCATATAATACAACTGCCAATTCTGTTTTCCAAAATTTCGCTTGTGTTAGCGGCGGGGGCCATAACACAGGAGGAGAGTGCTATTGTAAAGGAAACAGCTGCGCTAGCGTTGTGCTTAGTATTAAGAAACTTTGTTGCATGCCCGTTTGGAGCGTATAACGTCTGAAGCGGCTTCTGTGGCGTGCCAGGCACAAGTGTATTCGTTCATATCGAGGTCAAGTCTGCATTCTTGGCCGCGTACTGTTTTTAGAACAGTTTCTTGTAGCAAGTATTGCAATTTCTTTTCTGGCTGAGGCCATGGTCAAGAAGCATGGTGAAGCTCTAAGTGAATTTGGAGGCTTTTTCTCACACGTGTTTATTGTGTCCACGTTCTGTGAGACTATTATTTGTGGTAAAAAGCACTTAGTGAAATGAGGATGCACATATGTGCATTGAATTTCAATGATGACTGTGGTTATGGTGAAGAAAAATAATTGGATGAGTTCCATACGTACATTATGTTCCCTTTGATTGCCTGTATTGTTGATGACAAAAAAAGTGTGCTACTATGCAGTAACATTAGAAGCTAATATTTCATCAAGTAGCGAAAATTGGTGCGTAGAGCCGCAGCTCTGCACGTTAAACATGAAATATAGCACTGAAATAATGCACAGCACTGTGCAACATACAGCAGCCACTGGGTACTTCTAAACTTCTAGAAGCAGTCTGAAAAGCTGCGGTCATATATATTATGTTCCAAACTAGATCTGTGGATGGGAAACATGCAGTGTTGCAGTGCTACAATGCGTTGATTTATGAATCATTCTTAAAGACTGTTTTTGTTGAGAAAAGCGGGTTCAGGATGGTTTTCCTAAGTAAAATTTCGGGTTTTTGGAAGGGGGTGACACCCCCACCGCCATATATCCTCTCCTACTGTGCTACTATAGGCACTTCAGCCCTCTCTGTTTCTGTCAGCTCTATGAGTGACTCTTGGAGTTGTGAATCAAAAGTCATTGTTGTCACGGCCACCTTCATGAACATGTTCTGATACTACATTTTGCATTCAGGCTCAAAAACTCTAAATTTTTAGTATATTTGCCCATCCTCACTGCTCTATGATAAAGTATTCCTAGCATGGGCAACCACACAAAAATATGTTATGAAGATAAATACACTATTCAAGATCAAAAACAAAATACTGCGGGACTTTTCTCGGCCTCACTGCTGTAGCAGAGGGCCCTGTTGACAACAGCTACCAAACATACACAATGGAGACAGGTTGCAACATTCAAAAACATGAGCAGTATTAAAAGGCAGGCAGAAAACTAAGCTGGGGTGTGACCATGCATGGCAGCATTGTTCACGACTCAGCCAAAAGCAGACACGTGCACGCTCATTCCGCATAAAACTGATAGGGTTGTGCTATCCACCACAGATCGTGATTAAAGTGTGGCCAGTATGTGGGCCACTTTTATAGAGCATAGTATGCAAACAGCCCGTCATCAAAAACCTTGCTCAGGGATGTCATGATTGAAGCTCTAAATTCATTCTAGCATAGAAAGTTTTTTTTACTACTTAATGAGCTCATTTTACAGCTTTTTACTGAAAAATCATTCTCTCACATACAAAGTGTTGCAGAGGGCCATTTAAATATAAGCCCTGGGCCAGCAAGCTGGACACCGGAAGCTTCCTGGAAGAGTCATGTACTAAAATTTTTCAGTGAGCTTTAGTTTAAAGGCAGCGCTTTACATTGACATTACCTGGCATTGCTCGAACATGAGATCCATTGCCTCCATGTATTCATTTTCCTACAATCTGTGATTTTACTCTTACACAGTTCCGTAAGAAACAAACTCCACAGCGACATGTAATACACAACAATTTCTTGCACTTGAGGAAAAGTACAGTACTTTCAGACCTTTTATAAAGATGGCTAAAAAACAGATATTTACCTCGGAAGCACAGTGATAAAAGAGAATTGGAATGAAGTAGGCTTCCCCAGTGCGCATCAATTTTCACTGCCAAATGTTACGCTGTCTGTGTAGCCATTGAAGAAATAGTTTACGAGAACCTCACAAACTGTATTATTTACACAGACTCCTTAAGTTTATTTACTGCTCTCCAATCTAAAAATGCAATCACTGCTTTGGTTGGTGGCATCATACACAACATTGTAGCAGCTACAGCTCTAGGGCAAAACATAAAACTGTGCTGGGTACCGAGTCATATCGGAAGAAAGGGCAACGAGAGAGCAGATTTGTGCGCTTCTCAGTCTCGTGGCAAGGAAATAAAAAAAGGTAATATTACCTTTAAGGATTTTAGTTAGATTAGTACAAAGAGAATGAAGAAAAAAATGGCAGCGAGCTTGGAACAACGAAGTAAACACCAAACTGCACTTGGTAAAGCCAGTTATATGTGAATGGAAGTCATGTTTGCACCGGGAGCGCTTCATTGAAGTTATTTTTTGTTGTTTCCGTATAGGCCTCATGCATATCACACAATTTTCTATTGATAAGTGAAGACAAGCCGATTTGTGACAAATGCGGAGATAGCCTAACAGTTAATTATATTTCATACTCATTCACAGAACATAAAAAACTTAGAAAAAAAATTTTTACTTAGGTTTGCAATGAACACATTCCTTTACACACAATGTTTCTTTTGTGGGAAGGTGCAATTGCTCACACGACATGTGTTTCTAGCTTTTTAAGAGAAGCAGGTTTCCTCAGCAAACTCTAAATTTTTCACGATTGATTCCCGTCATTTTTTTGCACACCTCAGCCACCTTCTCATTTCTGAGAAGGCTGTGGTTTTGTATTACTGGTTGGGAGGCTCAACTACCTTGCCCAGCCAACGATGCCTGCTGACTACCCGACCTTCTTTAAAGCTAATATTAGCAATTCATAATTTTTTTTCATCATTAGGTAATACAGTTCATGTTTTACGCCCTCTACACCACCGATAATAATTATTCATAAAAAGTCTGCAGAAAACAATTTTCCTTGCCTTGAGTTTGGTGCATCATGGCCTGAGTAGCCTATGTCCCATAAAACACAACTCAACACTGTACTTTACACTGGATTAGGGTGGGGTAGTTGGTTCGGAAGTATTATAAAATACACAGTGCAATCCAAGACACACTGCACAAAAAAAGGATTGAAAGATGATACGCGGCGCAAAGTAACAAATTCTATTCCAATGGCGCCGTTGGTAACAGTTTATATAAAAAAAGAAACACAAAGAAGCATGCCCCTGAAAGTGTATGCTAGATTAGCTTTTCTTTTCTTCAGCTAAATTCTTGAAGCAGCTGCATATTTACACACAATTTGAATGAAATGAAATGTTGTGCACTTCACTTAATCTGGTGAATTTAACCTTCTATCCCTGCGATTAACACGAGACTAGGATGAACCGGATGTAAGTAAACCAGTATATTTCGTCAAGTGCAGCCTGCAAGCAACACATCCGTCGTCGCAAAACGACGCAGGCAAAAGCGGCAAAAGCACTCGTACCATGGTGAGCCACTGTAATAAGCGAAAGTTCCTAGCCGCACTTACCGCAGTTGCGATAATTGCCTTCGACGAATGCTACTTGATTATGGCAATGCAAGACCGGACTGTTTCGTCCGAACGACTGAGTTAAGTTGGGATGGTGCAGAGACGACGCGGCAAAAAGCAATAACTGAAAGCAGGCGAATGTCTCGCACGAACGCTTCCGACGTCTCCCGTACATGAACAACGGCCAGAAACCAAGCACTACTGCACTGGAGTCGCTTTAGGGCGGCTCCTTCGCGTGGTTTGAAACGCATGCGCTGAGAAACGTAAACTTGAGCGCGGAGAAAAATAAACACAAGCGCGCCCGGACATTATGGCGCCGAGATCGTTTCCGGCTTCAAAAAATGTGACGTGACGGCCTCTCTTATATTTCCTTCCTCCATGGATATATGAGACAGATACTGCGCTATTTCCTTGCCTCCAAGACCAATTATGATTATTGCACTGCGTCATGTAGATCATGTCGGGACCTGAAGTGGGCAGCCCGAGCCACCTCAGCAAGCTGCGATGTCGGGTCAGCAGACGTGAGCAGGGCCTCCCAGTACTCCCACCTCGAGATGTCGTGCTGTCCCTGAGGGGTGCGGTGGCTCGTACTGACGACGTGAGCAGGGCCTGCCAGTCCTCCCAGCTTGAGGTGGCATGCTGCACCTACAGGGGAGGGTCAGCAGGCCAGCTGAAAAGGATGCGGGAGAGAGTGGCGTGAGGGTCACCGCATAGAGAGCACGCAGGGAACGTGTCACAATAGTGGGGTAGCAGCTGAGGGGATGACAGAGAGGTGGTCTAGAGGATTCTGAAGAGGATCTGTTGGAAGTGTCTCCGCTACATGGTAGGCGACCCTAGTCCGGGACACCGCATGACGAGGCCCCGTCTCACGTCCGTTTCACCTGAGCCCTTTTGGGACTCAAGGAGGTTTCAAATGGACCACCAGGGGCGTGACGTGTGGCACGTCGGCTCCGTGGAATGACCATCTTTTAAGACGGAAAACGACAATGGATTGCTGAAAAAGTGTGTGTGGGCCGCGGACGTGGTAAGGATCCTGTGAATACTATTACCAAGACTGTAAGCGAAGCTTGTTGGATTTTATTGCGTCTTGTGTATCCTACCACGCTGAAAGTCTCAATCAGCCAAACGATGGACCTAATGCCGAGGTGGCCCGAACGGCGGTCGAGGGCCCCCCGACGTTAGGTCCGAGAGACCGTGGCACCACCATGACTATGGAAGTGAGTGTTGAGGGTACGGATGTCAAACCGGCAGAAATTCAAAGCTCGGACTTGGTGACGAAAGTATTGGAACGTGTCGCGGAGCTCAAGGAGCACCAACAACGAGAACGCCATGATGGCGGCGCTAAAGAAGCGACATTCAGAGGTGCAGTAGGGAAAGCTGGCGGAGAGACGCCGGTGGGATAAAGTGGCAACAAGTAAGGCGTCTGCGGTAGACGCTCGTATAAAGCAGCGACAAGAAAGCTCGCGGAGCCGTCGGTTGCAACGCACCTGCCGCATCCTACGAACGCGGATCACAAGATTATTTATCAAGTCCAAAGAAGGACTGACCCTAAGCAAGCCCACGGTGCCAGTGATTGGCGGAGAAATAAGGATGGCAGCGGGCATTCCGTGGCGGAAAGGTCAAGAGTAGGACAGGATCGTCGTGAAAGACAAGGAGGAAACACTGATATACAGGACGCCCAACGAGGACGATGCAAAAAAAGTATTGGGACTGAAGTCCATAAAGCCCGACGAGAAGTACGAGGTGCCGACTTACATGGCGGCCCCTGAAAGCTTTGGCAAGGAAGTGGTATGCGGTCTCAATGTGAGGCTGTCTGAGAAAGAATTGGAATTGGCAATCTTACCCCCGCAGAATCCTCCCAATCTTGGGGCGCGGAGGATGGGCGACTCTAACTCGGTGATGATCAGTATCGTTCATGACTATGTGCCGAAACGGATGATCTGTTTCGGGGCGCCAATGAAGTGCTCTCTGCACAAGAAGAGATGTGAAGTATCTTACATATGTGTTGAGGTGTGGTGACGTGTGCGACAGCCAGCAGGCAGAGTGCAGTGTGTGTGCGGGGCAAGCTCCCCGACGAAGGCGCACGAGTGTGCGCCGACACTGTCGAGGTGCCAACTGTATGGCAAGGATCACATCACCGGAGATAAGAGGTGCAAGACACTCTTCCGAACACTTTGTACATTCAAGAAGCGACAGAGGGAATGAAGCTCTAATACGAAGCGAGACAGAATGAAAAGCGACGCAAGGCTGACGCAGAAAAGCAACGGCGCAGCAGGAAAAGCTGGCTTAGAGACCGTTCGAGGAGTGAATCGGGGCATCGCAGCATGTTGAGGCGGCGCTCAGAATTTTTCCTTTGACTTCCATCACTGGGAAAAGAGAAACGTGCACCGAAGGAACCCCAGGAGCGTAGTGGCGGCACGCAGACGAAGACTAATTCTATTGGACCGAAGGTGGGTTGGATAAATAAGGTCTCCCAGGATGCTAATGCAAAAATTATTAATGCTCTTAAAGAGCAAAACGTGATTTTGCATAATTGCGAAAACAACTTGATAACCTTAAGAAACAGCTAGCAAATAAACCTGAACCGGAACCGGAAATATCCCGGACACTTAATCCTCCGCCCTTAAAGAGATGAAGAGGGCTAAGGAAACACAGGTCGAGGATCATCACGGAGTGAGAATTGTAGCTCTTGAGGTTGAAACAAAGCCTTTGCATGGAATGCTTCAAACACTACTTGAGCAGCTGAAACTGATGAGCACTGTTGTCGAGCAAAAGAAGGTTTACTATAGAGATAAGCAGTTGCAACGGCTCTGCCAAGAAGCTCAAATACTCAAATACAATGGGCCTGCGAGTCACTGTAATAAGAAAGATTGGCAGTGGAAATGTGGAGGTTTCTCGCGTAAACTTGCAGTTCTGCAGTGCTTTGTCGCCAATGGCGATCTACCGGAGGTTATTGCAGTCAAAAAGTGCGGGAAAATTGCTAAATTAGCGGGTTACAAATCTTTTCTGGGTCGGGTACGCTACTCAAGTGACTATCTTTGTAAAAAATAAAAATTTCAACGGTACAGCAAGAGATGGGGAAAGCGCACGTCGATCACGCTTTTGTCGAACATATCCCTCGTAATCGCAACAACATTATTTTCTTCCCAAACGTGTATAGCTCACCCAGGCAGCGCAAAATTGAATATGGCGACCTTTTTACGAAGACTAAGGTTATTCCAAAAAGGGTTTCATCTTGATACTGGGCGATTTTAATGCGCACCATCCTGCAGGGGCATATAAATTCACGAAGGTTAAAGACAGAAGTCTCCGGGATAAAATTCAACAACCTGGGCTCATTCTAATTACGAACCTGATGAGGCTGACTAGGAAGAGAAATAGCGTATCCGAGGACATGACACCAGATCTAACCTTGGTCGGTAGTGGCATGCATCACTGCTACATGGTGCAACACCGGGAAAGACCTAGGTAGCGATCATAGGATACTAGAGATCATGGTTGAGAATGGCCCACCGGGCTTCAATAAGAGAGAGTTGAGACTGTACATTGGGATACCGTTAGAAGTATCATGTCGGGACCGGAGTCGATAAGCGATATTAACAATTGGAGCAAGATAGTTATCCAAACTGTTCAGGACGCTACTGAAGAGATTGAAATTGAAGGTGATCTGAAAGTGGTTGATAGTTATCTCGTGGGTTTATAGAAGAAAAAGAAATAGAGCAAAAGCGTGGAAGGTGATCGATATTTATTGGAGGTCACGATAGCTGTGGCTGGTTAGCAGGCGGAGCGGGCTCTTGATGTTGCTGTCCAAGCCGGTTTCCGAATGCGCTCTGTGTTGCCCGAACGAGGTCTCGATCCCATCATCAGAGCCGCTGGCGATGCCAGCGCCATTACAGGTGCGCTTCACGCACCTGTTCCGAGGTGGGGTTTTTGAGTACATGCCCACATCTTGAGCAAGATATCAAAGCTCACCCCGCAGTGCGGGCACCCCCCATCCGTGCAAGGATCGTAATGTTTGATGATTGAAAGACAGAATAGAGTACCTGTTTGGAGGCGCCTTAAAGTTCGCTCCTTCGTCTTAGCCCCTCTTCGGGAGCCGGGAAAAGGCGGTGGTTGTTGATATAATCTGTTATGATTTCCCTGAGCCGCCGCAGAGGCTGGTTTGTCTCCGAGGCAGAAGAGCTGAGATGAGGAGCCCTGTAAGAAAGTGTTGCTGATCGGAAAGATCGGCTGCTGATCGGAAAGATGTTGGTTCGGATCCATTCGTGCACACAGTTTTTTTGTTATCGTGTTGAAGAGCGTTACAAACTGAAGGATGGTATGACGTCACTTCCGTTGTCGTGTCTTCCGGTTGGCGATGTAACGGACGAACAAGATCTCGACCGGAAGTATGCGCCATAAAACGCTGCCTTAAAATCTTCTTCTTCCAACCTAGTGGAGCATTGCCAAGATTCCAAAGGTAAAAATGACGATCCTTGCATGCCTGATTTGCATAAAACAGAGATCCGTTACTACAGCAGCAACCAGTTAGGCAGGGAAATCACCGAAGCTTATTGCATCGCTAAGAACGCGGACACAAATGTAGCGATACCATCCGTGACTTTACAGGAAAATGAGATAACTTTCCTCTTTAAGAGGCTTCCACCCTAGGTGTAATATTCGATGTGTTTCTATTTTCTTGTTTTTTGGTTTTGTGCGTTTTTCACCTTATATATTTCACGTCTTTTTCCAATAAAATTTGGTTGGTAGAAGACGCCCACGTCGGCGTCTCTTTCCTAGGTCCGTTGTCCGTTTTACGTTGGTCCCTCACATCAAATACGAGTGTTTTTATTGCTCCTTGATGAGCAGGTCTCGGTCCTTGATAACTATTGGTTATTCAACACCGGGTTCAATGCGTAGCAGATGAGTTGTTAATCATGGACCGTTTCAAAGTGCTGTGTGCAAGTGCTCTAGCATTTTAGCACCATATAACTGTGATTTATAAAATATGTTTTTTTTTCTAAATAACAAATTCAGTTGCGAGCTAGCGCTCGCCGATGTCGTCGTCTAATTTTTTCTTTGTTCTCGTTCTCGCTGTACCGCCCGCAACAAACTCTAGCCACGTTTCCGATGTACCCGTCCTTCTTAATATGAAGATTGGAATCAACTTGAGCTTTTTTTGAACATAGCTTCTAATTCTGCGTGAACCGTACAATATTGTAAGATAGTATTATGAACATATATTGATGCGAATAATTTTTCCGCTGTGTAGTAAAACCTTCAATTTAAAGTTTGTCCTGCGCTAGCACCGAGAGGCTATGACTCCCATAGCAAGCCAGTGGGGTGCGTCTTGCCCTCATAAATAACTTCCCATTGAAGAAATCAGCTCGTCCAGAATTTCTGGGTGCGCATCTGCTTTCATTACTGGCCCCTATCGATGAGCTCTATCTCCCACCGAGTTCATTGTTCAACACTGCTAAATTAACATTCTGGATACCACTACACTGATTAGGTTATGTTGTGTTTTTTTCTTGTTGTAAGCACTACTCTTTTTAATGTCTCATTGCTCTCAAATTATGTTTTTCCAGTAATGAAAATTTTGGTAATGAAAAGGCAAGCTCTTTACGCTTTTTGAAATTTTTACCTTGACATTAATCTGTCACCAAAAGAAGCATAATATGCCGTGTGTCCTTCATCAAAGTGATGAAGGACGGCGGGCAGAGCAAACATTTCTCCTTGAATTGTTTGCTCCGTGAAGATGCTGTTTGTTCGGCATGTACCCCAACGCATGAAGCTCAGAGAAGTCAAATACCTGTTTAATCTCAGGTGCGAAGGAGGCATTGCGTGCGAGTGACGTTTAGCGTGCGCCGGCGATACGAAAGTACTGGACAAAAGTAATGTTACTGACTAAAGAGGAGTAATTAAACCACTCAATGAGCTGCGCATCACCAACTTGTATCCTTATACTTCGTCTCACAAGATGTTTGCAGCACTACGGAAGGTAGAGCTCTCTCGTCCAATCAGGGCTGCAGGAACGCAGAAAATAGTCCTCGAATATTTGAGGAGTTTATGACTATTAATCAAAACAATAAGCATTGCAACTAAAAACATGATTTGGACAGGTATATTTAAATGGTAGGGAGTGTTTCAATCACTGGTGAAATTACCAGACAAAGCCCGTACGGACACAGCTCTGCGGAGGATAGCTGTGAGGTAGTGATGCGTCGCCACTTTCCAACATGGCGTCGGACGAGTCTGTTGTGTCTCCTGTGTGCTCTATACCGACAGTGCGCTGTTTCCCCAAGCAGGCGAAGCAGGAGGCTTTAAATGTTCTTGAAGCGCTTCGCGTCGAGTGCGGGGGCAGTTGGAGTACAAATGCGCTCATCAAGAGGACGGCAAAACTCACGCAGGTGAGTGAGCGAACGCTTTACAAGTGGACAACGGAGACGTTGAACGCGGGCCGAGTGTTGTCACCGAAGAAGCGTGCTAGCGGACGAAGAAGCTGGACGATTTTGACCTGAGCGTGTTGCGAAGGGTGGTACACACCTTTTTCCAGAGAGGGGAAATTCCAACTATCGCGAAGGTGGTAGCGCATTTCGAAGAGGACGAAACGCTACCGACCGTGTCCGCAGCGACAATGCAGAGGATGTTGAAGAAACTTGGCTTCCGATATAAGAAGCGCTCTCGGAATGCGATGTTAATCGAAGCGACGCACATTGTGCAGTGTCGCCGCCGGTACCTGCGCCAGATAGCGGAGCTGCGACGCCAGGGTAGGCCTATTTTCTTCACCGACGAAACGTGGGTTAACGCCGGCCACACGCGAAGTCGAGTGTGGACTGACTGCACCATCCAATCTGCACACCAAGCGCATCGATCCGGACTGTCGACTGGTCTACAAAACCCCAGTGGCAAAGGTGGCAGGCTTATTGTGACGCATTGCGGTAGTGAGCAAGGTTTTGTCGAAGGCGCAGCGGAAGTTTTCCGAGCGAAGAAAAACTCGGGCGATTACCACGAGGAAATGAACGGGGAACACTACGAAAACTGGTTCTCCAGGAGACTTCTCCCACTACTACCACCCGGCAGCGTTATAGTGATGGACAACGCGCCATATCATTCTGTGAAGCAGGATAAAGTGCCGCGGATGAGCAGCCTCAAAAAGGACATACAGGCTTGGCTGTCCGGAAAAGGTGTCGCGTGGAGCAGCGGCATGGTGAAGGCCGAGCTCATGCAGCTTGTCAGCAATGTGAACACAGGTGGGGAGCAATACCGTGTCGACTGCATTGCTAAAGCTGCTGGCCATCTCGTTGTGCGCCTGCCACCGTACCACTGCCAACTGAACCCGATAGAGCTTGTCTGGAGCGACGTCAAGGGTTTCGTGACCAGCCAAAACAAGACGTTTAAGCTCCAAGACGTCGAGCCTCTGTTTTGGCAAGGCATCACGCAAGTGACTGTTGAGAAATGGAAGAATTACGTGCAGCATATTATCAGTGAGGAAGATGTTATGAGAAAACTGGACCACATCATCGACGATGTTGTTGACCAGGGACCGGCCATTGTTGTCAACCTGGAGGACGACACAACCAGCAGTGCTGAATTCAGATATGAGGACGATGAGATGATCGAACCCGTTTAACGTGCGTTGCCTCTCGCGCAGCACATGGGCTTGTTTTGCATTTCACCACCATCCACACTCGGCTGCCTCGGCACGCTGGAGTAAATAAATTTATATGCACATGATTAGAACAGAAAGTTGGGCTAGTTGGTGTGGATTCATACTTGACAGCGCAAAAAAACGAGGACAAAAGCGAACGAGGAGACACAACACAAGCGCAGACTATCAACTGAACTTTTATTCACTGAAAGGAAGCTTTATAGGCGTGATAAAACACAAAAAACAACAAAAGGAACCGCCACAACCGATGTACAAAGAAATCAATGACATTTCATTCCTGCGTGATAAGGAACACCACAGCAACAGGAAAACCAAATTCAATCACATCAGGCCAACTCCCCGTACTGTCTACTTGCCCCCAAGAAACTGCGCAGAAAAGGAACTTCCTTATCCTGCAGGCTGACCGACGGTGATGCGGCACACGCTTCACTCTCTTTCTTAATCAAGTAAGCTTCTATCAACTCCCGGCATACCCTATCTTTGTGCCTGAACAAGATACTTGTCCTGTCAAGGCGAGGAAAGCAATCTTTGCAATCCCTGCAGTGCAAAGCGAGGTTGGAGGACACAGCACCTTTTAGAGATCTGCGGTGTTCCGCTAGACGCTCATTGATACATCGACCAGTCTGGCCGATGTAATTCTTACCACAGGAAAGTGGAACGCGATACACAACACATGTGTCGCAATCTGTGAGCCTCTTTCTGTGGGCTATCGTGCAATCATTCACTGCGCGGTTACCACCATGCTCAATCTTTTTGCGCACAGCACTGCACACACCACCGAGTTTGTTCTTCGCGGTGAAAACAACTTTCGCCCCATGAATGCACATGACACGATTACTGAAATTTACTGCGACGCGACAACAGAGGAACTGATGAGAACAGTACCCTGGTTGTCTCACATATATCGGTGGACACCCGAACCGCGCAGTAAAGGAAGGGATAAAGGAGGGAGGGAAAGAAGAAAGACAATATCTCGGTGGACACCCGAACCGCATCGTAAAGGAAGAGATAAAGGAGGGAAAGAAGCGAGAGAAAACTGAAAATTGAAAGTTGGATTTTGAGGAAAGGCGCGGCGCTGCGCGGTGGAACACCTGTGGCTCGGTGCTACTATAAATAGAGGTAGAAAGAAGCCACCTGGACATCAGGTGGATCGAGCCACAGGCGCGTACGAACACACTAATGTAGTGCGCGCCATCCTGATTGGACGAGAGAGCTGTACCTTTCGTAGTGCTGCAAACATCTTGTGAGACGGAGTAGAGTTAATTTTTCTGCGTCTCGAAGCGCCACCTTATGCTCAACATTATCGGACAGAAATTTAGCAGATTAGAATATTGTAAAAAGCTTTTATTGAAATATCGAATGAAGCGGTATATTCTTCTCATATATAGAAAATCTTTCTTGTCAAGCGTTTCCATCGATCGCATAGAGTACTTAAGACAACCATAGAAAACCAATGAGTATCGCTTTTGACGATAGCAAAACGTTAATAGAAACAAGTACAAGGATGCCGTCTGCTTATCTGCAGAGATAATAATTGTTATGTTGAAATCTGACATTACATGGAAGAAATTGTTGTCTTAAATGATTTCCCGGTCAAAAAAAAAATTTGAACAGGATTGCTGGATATCTCCTTAGCATTACCATATCGAGCGTAACGATCCGCGCTCCGTTTGTAGATAATGCATTTGCTTTGTCTTGTCGCAAACAAGTTGTGGTTGTCGTGCAGAACCACGCACTCCACACCGCTAATCAAAGGAATAAAGAAAACGACTCATTGAATGATTTGTCATGCTCGCAGACTTGAATCACAGCGCCCATTATTGATGCGTTTCAAGACACGTGCTTTTTGATTGAAAACAACAACTTGTCTGTCGTGCTTCTAGAAGAAAAAGAAGGAGAAAAAAAGAGGGAGAAAATTACGTGAAAACCACTGAATAAATTTTCTGCGCGTATAGGCGCCTTTCAGTATTGAATAACAACAATGCTAGCAGTGAACAAAGTTCTTCACCTAATTCGGTATGCGCGCCGCGTCTGGCTTGAGGAAAACAAGATCGAATACTCGAGGTGTCTTTCTAGGGTTCTGACCGAGCACCAGTCGTCTATAAGGGCTACTAACCCGCGTTAAAGCCTACACAGAGTTGTTCCCAGCGACTGCTTCACGCCCATTGCGCGAGTTCTCGTTATGGCATTAGCTTTGCTCTGTCAATCCGGTTGGAGACTGTAGTTATGAACGCAGAAAAATAAGAGGAAAATTATCCAATACGAGCTTGTCTGCAAAAAGAAAACGAATTTTTTCAATCTCTGAGTGCACCGCAGGATCCGAGGTGCAGCAACCACGGTGTATGAATATAATATATTCTTTCACCGTGGAAGCAACACAACCGGCAGCGTATGTAACGACGCACCTTGCGGCGAAGCTCGTGCAGGCAGCCAGTCAGCCCAAGTGCAGCAGTGCGATTAGCGCAGACGATTGGGGTATGTGCCACACAAACAATTATAACCATGCATCTTAAACCGGATGGGACAATTGTTCTGGTTTCGCAATAGGCGTCCTCGATATAACTGGCAAGCTGAGCCAGAACAAGCAACAAAGGGACGAAAATTTTTGTGACACGTTAGCCGCGCTTTTAAAGAGACACTGAGAAGAACCCTATCAAATTTTTTTTTTGGTAGCAAAATGTGATAGTTTGGCATTTCATGGCTTTGTTGCCGCTTGTCCGGCAGCGAAAGATGCAGTTATTTCAATGAAATTTGGATTCGAAGATGAAAAAGTTTTTCCCGCCGCTCCGATTCAAACTCGAGAACTCTTATCACGTCGCGAAGAACTCTTATGACGTCACAGGACAGAGTGACGTGAAACGTGACGTAAACTGAGACTGCGTGATTTCTGGGGCTAGCGGTGCGGTCTAGCAGCTGTCGAAATGAAAGCTACCGCCGCCGCACGTTCAAGGCATCTATAGGGGGTCGCTACCGTCGCTCTATTTAGGTTTGCACCGGCGTCTTGCTAGCGTTGCGATGGATCCCGTTCCTGAACCCGACGACGTAGTTCTCGCAAAATCTCCGTCCTGCATTTTAGCGACCTCAGCTCCACAGAGCGTGCGATGCTTTTGAGCGAGCACGGTTAGCTTAATTGCCGGCGGGTCGTTTCCCCGTGCCTCAGTGAGCAGCCGTAGCAAACTAAATATAATCCCAGTGCGGGGTGTCGCGAGGCGCCAGGACAAGGTCGGCGCCTTGCGCCCTTCGGAGGCTGGCCGGGGCTTTGGGGCAAACGGATTGTGATTCCTTGAACGGCGTGGTTGCACGGGTCAGCAGGCGGCGTCGAGGTCTCCCACGGTTGCAAGGGCCAAGTTATGTTTTTGCCACAAAAAAACGGATTTGTGCTCAAGGGCGGTCGCGTTTAAACATGGCGGCTTAAAACTAAAGCCGGCGCACGACGCTTCAACGGCTTCCGCTAGATCCAACGGGTCCACTGGATCGGGCTCTCTCGCCCACTTGCATGTACCTTCAGATATGTACTGTGAATGGATTAAGTTAGCCTACAGCTCGAAAAGAACAAGCTCCGCCGAACTGCCGAAGGCATTGAATCACGTCTCAACGCGCGCCTCGCTGCGGAGCCGAATCAGTCTGGCCGGGCCGGCGGCGGCTTGCGCACTCGGCGCAAAATAGAAACATGCTCCAAGTCACCGCCAGTGCGGTGAGAGTGCGCCGAAGCCGCTTAACGCGTCGGCGGTCAAGCGCAGTTGGTGTATAGAGGGTCTCGCTTTGGCCGACGTGACGGCGCTGTGCAGAGCGCGCGCGCGTGTTACGCCGGAGCATAAACGCGCCTTAACAGAGCCTGCGCTTAACCGCCAACCAAGTATTCGGTGGCGGCATCTATGGCAGCCACTGAAACCCCCCGCCCACTCACTTACTAAAAAAAAAAATCCAGTGCTGAGGTTAGGAACGAACTAGGGCCTCTGGCATTGGAGGCGGAGACGCTACCACTCCGCCACTACGGCTTGTTTCTTTTTATTGCCGGGCTTCGACAGAATACAACAAAAAACACACACGGGTAGACACCAAAACTACAAAATGGTAGCCTACAGCTCCCAGAGGGGCAGGCTTTGTCAGTTTAAAATTCCCTGAATTCCGTCAAAGGTTCGAGCTTTGAAAGCCACTCAGGGGTCTCATGGCATAAGATTCAATAAAGGCGTATCTAGTGAATGCGCTCTTCCAATGTAAAAATCTGCGCTTTCGCTACGTATATCCTGGCCTAACAGAGCAAAGCCATCAGCAACTTTTCTGAACTGCCTCGTACCTTGTCTCCCGTCCCTAATAAACGATTTCCGTTAAATAGTTTGAAGTTGACTGGCACAGCCGGAAATGTTTCGCCGGGCGAGCGCGCGAAGACACAAATGCTGCCTTGTGCGATTACCCACCATCGTGCCATCATAGTTTTTTATCGATGGTGACGATCATCTTACAAGCCTTAACAGGCTCCATCAAAGGTTAACTAGCACTTGAAGTGACACTTGAAGCGACACTTTGAGTTTCTCTGCTGTTCGGCGCTTGTAAATCGAGGCGCGTCAAAAGCAAAACCACTGGGCACGCAAAGCTCATAAACGCGAAGCGCCTTAACAAATCGAAACTCTCCTGGCCGCCTGTGGCGCCGCCAAGCATCGGTTTTCTTTGCTTCCAACAGTAAGGTTGTATTTTGTCTGCCTTCCTTGCGTGATAGAAGAGCACTATCGGTTTTTTTTAAAAAAAAAACTTACTTCAATATTGAACCGCGCAGTCTTCCTTTGTCAGCCCCAGAGATTCGCGAAGAAATGTAGGAAGGACAATTCATCCAAGGTGGCGTCTCTTGTCCAACAACGTCACCACGCTTCTACTTGCGAGTTTGGCCTGTAGCGGCGATACCTGTATTTTGGTTCTTGCTATTTTCTACCTTGCAAGAGCTTTGTTTTCAGTAAGAGCGGCGTTTTTGTGATCAGAAGCTGGTATTCTATCTATACAAGCCGACTTCAATTTCTCCTCAGTGTCTCTTTAAGGGCGTGACGCGACAGCGTTAATAAATCCCGTCAGCGGCTGTCCTTGCCCACGCAGACGGGGGCATTTTGCGGACATTGAACTTGGTTAGTTTTTCTATCGAGACCTTCGAAGACATTGAGGAAGGAAAGAACAGAAGTGAGCCGCTTTCGTAATATTTTATCAAGCCGCTCCCCGCTCCCGCCTCCCCCCCTTCCTTGTCCGCCGTCTCGGCGCGCTTGCACATGCGCAGCAAACGATAACTTGCAACTTGATGGCTGCTGTGTTTCTATTTCTTCCTCCAACTTAAACATGACTTCTAAACGTCATCTTAAACAAGACGGTTTAGAAATATTTTTAATACATGTCGCACCATAGATGTATTTCACACGTATATATTTAGCACTAAACGTGTATAGTCACTTGTAGTTGTTTCCAGACGCATTAAAGACGTGTTCCGGGCAAGCCGAGCTTGGTTTCTCTAACGTGAGCTGACTTCGCACACCATACTTGTAATTTTCCATTTCGCGGCCGCGATTGAACCAGTAACGTTCCGTTCGGTAACAGAGAGCCACAGCCGCTGATCTAGCCATCGTGCCGGGTCTTATTTTGTATTTGCTTTCTGAGAGAACGAATGATTCCAAAATTTATTGTTCCACAAACTTGTTGGGTCGTTGCACATATATTGCACATAATTTTCCTACCTGACACAAGAGAAGGAAAGCTTTTCTCTCTCGGCATTTAGTGTCTTACCCCCGAATGCAGAAATGTAACTTGGCTCGAACTTAACTTCCATCGGTCTCAAGTGAGCTCCATCGTGTTTCATAAACCAAACTCGGCTTGAAGTGCGACTTGCAACCGGCTTGGCTCGATCCTAGTTCGGTCCAACTTCAAGTCGGCTGAGGAGCTTGCTTGAAGCTGACTTCGTCGTATTTTCCAACATGGCCACCTGCCGATCGGACGTCGCGCGGAGGGTAGCTGCGTTCGAGTTCGCTTGCCACGCCATGGACGTAGTATTTTCTGAGGCCCATTCGTTGCCGAAGATTGCACGGCCAGCGTTACGAGATCTAGGGAACCCCATGGAGCCCTACGACGACGAGCAGTTCCTCGCCCGCTATCGGTTATCCAAGAACGCCGTGCGGGAGCTGCTCACCGTGTTGCCCCTGCGTGAAAGTCCCGACAACAGGGGACAGCCTGTTCCTCCGATGCTGCAGCTACTCCTGGCTTTGAGGTTTTATGGGGCCGGTACTTTCCAAACCGTCACCGGGGATCTGGTGCGGATTTCGCAGCCCACGGTGTGCCGCGCAGTTGGCAAGGTCACCTTGCTGATTGCCAAGCACCTGCGCCCGATGCTGGTGCAGTTTTCAGCCGTCTCGCAGTTTGAAAAGCTGATGCGGGACTTCTATGAGATCGGTGAATTCCCTGGTGTGACCGGCTGCATAGATTGCACGCATGTCCGCATCAACAGCCTGGGTGGTGCAGATGCGGAAGTCTACCGAAACCGCAAAGGCTATTTCTCC
This sequence comes from Amblyomma americanum, assembly GCA_030143305.2. NCBI lineage: Eukaryota > Metazoa > Arthropoda > Arachnida > Ixodida > Ixodidae > Amblyomma > Amblyomma americanum. The sequence continues at coordinate 63,072 of JARKHS020003533.1, forward strand.
ATCAATGTGCAGGTGAGCAATGAAAATTGAAATTCTCTGAACAGTTACCACTGTTTAGCTCATTCGTATTCGTTCGCGTCGTGTACGTGCTGTCATTTTATTTATTTCCCCGCGGTGCTACGAACGTACAGTCACAAGATTACTTGCCCGAAAGACGCGGGTTCGATCCCGGCCGCGGCGTTCACATTCCGATGGAGGCGAAATGCTGGAGGCCTGTGTACTGTGCGACGTCGTTGCATGCTGAAGAACGCCAGGTGGTAGAAATTTCCGGAGCCTTTCACTACGGCGTCCCACATAGCGAAATGTTTCTCTTCGGAATATGCGATCGAGGCCCAGCATTTTGTTTTAGTACTGCTTTATAATGTAGCTTTGTACTCCATGAAGAGTGTAGCTTCGTTCTCCATGCTCCATGAAGAGTAGTACTACATTCTAGGCGCTATATTACCACGCAATCACTGTGCAAATTCACCGCAATTAAGGTTAGTTAATGTTTCCAATGACAGTGCATGACAAAGTTGACAAAGCTTGACCACACTTTCGAGCTGTGGCATTAAATCAACGCAGTATTCCTTTATACGTGCAGGTACCAAAAAGCCCACATAAAGACACGGAATGTGGTCGAAAGGACATTCGGTGTCTGGAAGCGCCGCTTCCCTTGTCTGGATATGGGGCTCCAGCACAAGCCGAAACAAGCTGCAGTGATCATCACAGCGTTTGCAGCCCTGCAGAACTTTGCATGTTTGATGAAGGAGCCACAGCCTCCTATTGAAAGCGCTCCCATCCAGGACGCTCCACCGGCTCGCACCAGCAGGACAGCAGCGAGGCGGCCAGAGCACCTGCCACCTGTTGATGCTGTCAGCGACAGCTTGTCGGGAATGCAGGCACCACGGGTGCTCATCCAGAAGAGCTTCACATAGGTAAGAAATGCACAGTTCTCAACACTGTCCCATGCATTTTGAATAACGCATGTTTATAATGCGCACTTGCTCATGCTACCCGTATCCCAACTTTTGTGCAGGAACTAAAGAAATGTTAGAGCAATGGGAACGACTAGCAGCAGTTCAAGCGGCGGGACGAAGAGGTCGACGAAGTGCAGCTGGGGATCCTGAGTGACTCCTGAGAGTGTGCTCATCATGACGCTCTCTGATCTACGACCGCAGACCTTCACTGCGAATACACCCCTTTACACTAGAATTTTTTCTCAGCTTCGGAAGCTTTTAAGTTGCGAGCTTGTTGCATTAACAAACTGCTACTCTTCCACTTCTAGGTTCTGCATTTCTTGCTATAGTGTTCTATTTCAAATGCTATTTTTCAAGAACGCTGTATTGATCTTGCAGGAGGCGAATACCAGAAAAGCTCTTGTTGACCCTGCTGCTGAGGGTCTTAATGGCGCTCAGTTCATTTGTTTAAGAGCTGCTGTCTTGGCGGCTTTGCTTACACGCATGTGAAAAATTACCAGATTTGGTAAAGTACAACAGTTAGGCCTTAGGTGGAGCAGTCGCAGGGCTTGTGCACCTTTCCACAGAGCAAACATTTGTGTGGCTGCTTTGGTAGCGGCATGGAATTCGGGTTCCTCACAGCAAGTAGTTCTGCTACTTCGTCTTTTCTACTTTCACCCTGCTTGCACTTCAAGCTTGGGCTCTTGCATGTCTTCCATGTGTTGAGTATAAATTTGTTTTTATGTCACAATTGTAATGACAAAGAAGTGCCCATGTGGCAGCGGGACTGCTCTCGGCGAGCGCGTGCTTCGGGTTGGTGCTGGTGGAACCGTTGACTGTCTGTGGACGCTGTTCTGCGCTTTGTACTTTTTGCCCGGAAAACCCATTGCACAATCATTAATTTAAAATATCCCTTTTACAACAAAACGAGACGTTCCCAATTGCCTACAATGATGAAATTCCAGATCACTGCGAAGTTTTGTTTTCTGGCTTGCCAACAGAGGTGTGTTATGAATCAGTTATTAAATTTCTCACTTTTTTTTTGGCTGTATTGAGGTAAAAAAAAACTTGAGTGTATTCTTTTCATTTGGTTTGCTTTCAAGATGGTGGAGAACGGTCGAACCTTCACCTGTCACACTGGAGCCTTCTTTTCAAGGAACGATGCTCGAGTGGTTTGTTGTTCATTGTCGCTCTCTCTCGTCTCTGTTCAAAGTGGGAGTTGGTTGTTGTCATTGTATGGTGCAAAAGGTCGATTCTTTAGGTCTGAAATGGGCTTCCTGACATGATCCACATGCCTCGTCCAGCTCAATCTCTTACAACAAAGTTGCATAACGGGCAGTAACTGGCACAGAGGAAGAAGCGAAAGAAGCAGCATATGTGCGGAGAGGATTCCAGGCATTGTTGTGTCATGGTGAAACATACCAACCTACAGTGTGTGACCTGTGAGCATTTTTAATTTCCAAGTGTAAAGGTCATGGTCGTACATAGAACTCCTGTAACTGTTGCTAAGGCTACACAATCTGTCTGCGAGCAGTTGCACTCAATATTCATTGTTCTCGAGCCAAATGCACCTGATGTTTGTTAGGTGCCTTGCTTTGCATGGCTGAATACAAACCCTAGATCATAAAGTGAGTCGTCATGAGCCAGACACCAACAGTTAGTCGAGATCATTGTGTGCGGGCACTACTGATGTTTGGGAACGCCTTGCTGCCGCAGTCGTGGTGGACCACTGAAAGATAATTTATGACCCCAGTAGTGTTTGCAACATTTTGTTTTGAGGGTTCAGTGAATGGTTTGTGATATGACTAGGTAGCTACTTCCAGCTCGCAAGTGTTGTAGTGAAATCTTCTACATGCAAACACTTGGACTAGCGGTTCTTTTGATTTGTACATGCAGTTACTGGTTGGCTGTCACAGCTTAAATCTGGCTTTGCATTTGAGTCGGCCTTCATGGAACTGTGCTGATTCCACTCATCGAGAACTGGCATGTTTTGAAATTGTTACATGGTTTGGCGGGGTTCGAAATAGCAGAACGTGGGTGCCATCAGCAAGTGTTTCTTTGATGCATGCTTCTTTATAGTCTTTTTTGTCATGCCTAGTGCGGCTTGTCACAGGAATGTGGTGGCCATATATTTGAAGCAATAGATTACTTCAGCAAAGCGGGAGGATGTGGCATTGTATTGACTCAAGCTATGGGCCCACCTTGTAGACGGCATAGGAGGAATCGCATTCTTTAAGGGTTTCGGTTCTTGAGTAGGAGGCACTAGCTGCGAGGGTTTAGGTTAGATGAGACAGCAAAGATAATGGAAGGAGTAGAGAGCGGTGTTGGCCTTTGAGCATTTATGTGGTGTTGACTTGCGTGAGCCAATATTGTTGACTTTTTATACATGGAAACTTTAACAATGTGGCCTGCAATTTTCCCTACTGGTTGGTTTTGCAAGCAATGCCAGGGGAGGTTTTTCCTTCCTAGAGCAGCCATATTTGTAGCATACAGCAATGCGTATTTCTATGAATAAATTGCTGTTTGCATCCAAAGATCCATATAGCCATAGCAGCAGAAGTACCACGCAACCATCCTACCTGCCTCCTGCTATGCGATAGCTTGTCAGACCTGCATGCAAGGTGGTGACGGGGCTGTATGTCTGTTCCCACCGAGTCATGTGCTTAAAACGGTACATGTGCAAATGAAGTGTAGTTATGTGGATTTGCCACATAATATTTGTGCAAGCATTCACACAGCATTCCAGTTTCATTCAGTCATAGGCACCGTTTATTCTGGTGCCTCTCGCAGCCTACGAAGCTGTTCAAGTTTGATTTGTTTTTCAATTTCTAAGATTTGCAATTTTTTTTTCTGGATATCAAGGAGTTTTTTCTCCTGCCGCTCTTGCAGAATACTGTTGTGGTCCTCTAGCATCAGCTGCAGACGCAGTCCATGCTCTTCGCGCAGTAAGGCCGCTCTATAGTCGTCCTCATCTGCCAGAGACCTTTCTAAAAGGGCCATCCGCCCTCTTGGAGCCCTGCCAGCGTCACCGGTGGCCACTGCTTCAGCAGTAGTGGGACCAGCGGCAGCTCCAGAAGCAACTGTAGCACTGCTGCAGCCTGCTGCAGCTGTGCTGGTAGCATCAGCAGGTTGCACAGTAGGAAAAAAGAGATTGCTCTCCTGCTCAATTGCTTCTGGAGTTGCCCCACTCTTACCAACAGCAGCCGCTGGTGACTGCGGCTCATCCACGAGCGGAGGTTCCCAGTCGTCTTCTGTAATAAAGAAAAGGTAAAAATTAGTTGGACAAATCTAAGCTTACAACACATTAGCTGTCTGCCTCAACAGCACAGATTGTTGGGTCAATTGGTGAAGAGACATTATAACGAAAGCTTTATAATGTTCTTATATAAGGCACCACTTGACCTTCTCAGCGCCAAATAGCTGCCGTTGTTTCTGGGGGCCCCAGTTTAGTCATACTGTTTTGTTCTGCCATATTCATCACCTTTCACTCTGAATTATGCCTGATGACCTCACTTTATTTTTTTCTGCTGATACAGTAGTGATAGTCACGCAGGCCCCGAGTTTTACAAATGTGGTTATCCTCTAACTCTGCACCTGCAGCTTTTTTGCTCATTCAATGGGTTTCTTTTCAATTTTAGTATATTTGCTAGTTTGTACTCATGCGTGTCCTCTGGCCCAGGGAGCCAGTTATACGCCCTTCCTTTCTTCAAAATCATCAGCGTCTAGAACTTTGTTAATGCCAATGAACGCCGACAGCTTTCACTTTGTATATCCTGGAGTAGCTGAGCTAATCCACTTTCATTTTTTTTGCAAAGGTTTCCTTGTAATGCCTGCCTGCTTGCTTCGCCGCATATATGCGACACCAATGCCAAGGTGAGGCATACAAGAAAGGTGACAAATACTGCAGCCTGAGCCTGAGGGCTACAGAAAACATGCGCTTCGAGTGAAACCTCTGCATTGCAAAACTAACAATTTCCTTGAAACTAGCAGCCAAATTCGAAAAGGCTTTGAGCATTACACATAGGCAAGCTGCACCATTATTCACAACAAGAATGTTGTTACCTTATCCCTGGAGCACCATCATGTACAAGTACACAGAAATATGAAAATTTATGTGAAGGAGTGCATGCATAATGAAACTGCATTGAAGTTGGCATTCGTTTAAAGTGAGGCAGGAATGGCAAACAAGACTCAAAAACATCATTAGGAGAGAATGTCATAATGAATGCAGTTCAGGTTGCAGCACTGAATGCTTGCTCCCTCGGTGTCCGACGGTTAACCAACTCCTCGCCTTCCGCTACAGGAACACAGCATACCACTCACATGAATATAAGCCGTCAAGACAAAATGCCTTCAGAGTGCTGTCCAACAACATGCAGCTTGGAGCAGGTCATCATTTCGCACTGTCAACCAATGCAGCCTTTATCTGCACAAACATTCAGCCAACCACATGTAGAGCAGCTTTCCACAGTGTTGTATTAAATGAGATTTTTATAATTTGTTGTACATGAACTGTACAGTCCTCATAGCAGGTTCAAGGCAATAAAAAACATTGAAACAGCGTCAATTGACAGTACACGCTGCCGTTGTCATCAAAGGAATATAAAGAGAGGAGTGCTGTTTTTCTACAACATGCAAAGTGCTTTCTTTACCTGCATAATGGAATTCTTCATTGCCTGCTCCATCCACCATTGGCTGCAACAATCTTATAACAGGCAAACTTGCCACTGGTGGTAGGTCGATGCCTCCATCAGAGTCAGTCTGGTTGCCTACACTGGTCATTATGTGGCTGGCAACAGCAATGACTTGCTCACTTTGAGCGCTCACAGTGCATTGAGCTGACCCTCCTCCTGAAAAGAAAAAAGACACCGCACACAGTGAAGCTACTCTTAATTTATAGACAATGTGCCATTAAAATATTTTGTTCATGAAGTGCCACACAAGAGCAACCAAAGGCACACCAATGCATGCAACTGTGTGTTGTTTTCGCTACGTTTTTGTGCCACCCGTCCCAGCAGTGCCAGGAATGAGTAAAGGTAGGTAGCTGTATGTACAGCCTTCCGGATTTTCAATAGTACCAAGCAACTGTCAATAGCGCGGCAAGTTTCCTCATGAACATGAAGGTCGCCAGTGTTGACACCGTCTGATCTACGGTGCACCCAATTTGGCTTCGCGGCGCGATAGTATGCGAAGGGTACCAACTCCGAGAAAAATCGTCCGTTGTCAGTTCGCTGCTGGCCAGGCGCGAGCCCTCCGTCCCACTGCACTGTCCGCTCATCATACTCATCATAGTCTTCTATGCAGCAGACATCGCATGCCTTCGTACTGACTTGAATGTAGCAAACATTCTCTGTAGTTTTTAAAAATTACGGAGGCTGTACAGGATACTGCTTGGGCATTATTTACACGATTAACGCAGGCTGCATTCATCTGCATTTGTAAATAAAGCAGAGTACACTGCACCGAAACGTTATTACGTGCCAATTTACGTGTTATCACACTGTTCCTAAAAAACTATGCATTCCAGTACACGTTGCTTACGCCGACCGAAGTAGAATAATCATGCCCTTATTCATGGCATACAAAGCATGCAGGAACAAACATTTGTAAACGGCCGGCAAGCCGCGCTCACCTGTCTTGTGGCGATCTCTCTGTTTCCTCGCGTCCTCTTCCTTCGACTTTTGTTTTGGTTGGCCCAGCATTTCTTGAGCTGATTGGGGTCACGTCGGGTCGCCCCGTGATTGCTGTTAAACAGCCTGGCAATTTCCTTCCAAGTGGCGTTTTTTTTTTTTGCCAGCGACGACACATCGTTTTTTTGCACTCTAATATATTCCGACGTGCGTTAACCAAACACAATAACAATTCCTTTTCCTCGAACGTGAACTGAGGCGCTGGTCTCCGCTGGGAGCAGGAAAAGCATGGGAAAAACTGGCTATGGCTCAACTAGGATTGGCTCAATGTGGAGCACGTTGCCAGCCAAAAACGCCAATCAAGTGGAAGCAGCGGGTAGCACTGAAATGTAGTTTTTATTGTTAGCAATTTTCAGCGGGTCACTCACACCTAGTGCCTGTTTATGACTGCTGAACGAGATGCGTTGTTTTATATGAGCAAAATGAGCATTATTATAATAGATTGTTCAATACTCTCATCCCCAGACGAGCAATGCGCCCTCGCTTTCAAGCACGCGCTTAACCTTACGAAGCAAGTCAGGTTGAGCATCTATGAAACACGAAACCCAACTTGGCCGTTCTGAAGCCGCCTTGGTGCTTCGACTCGACTTGCCGAAGTTGAGTCCAAGCGCGAGCCAAGTTACATTTCTGCATTCGGGGGTTAGACTAGTGTTAACAGGTCGACTAAAACTATCTGCTAACAGTTGAAAGTGGGAGACCAGTAATAATCAAGATTTCACATCAGCCTGGCTAGCGTACTACGCTTAATAATCGCGAAAGACATATTACAGAAGCACCTGTTAGGTTTCATTGTTGCCTCGTAGACAGGGTGCCAATTTCACCTTGCATAGCGCAAACCGCTTTCGGTGGCTGACCATACGAGACAGCGCATCGCATTTTGGGTAAAGAGAAAAGTGAAAAGTATACTATTGTGGAAGAAAAACGCGGCTTATGCGACTCCCAGACCGGTTCGAAACGGTTCCTTTGAATCGTTTTGGTTCCAGGCAAAATGATTGAATTCGGTACTGGTTCCACTCCAGGTCTGAACAGAACACACTTCTGTACATCGCTGTATTGATGCACGGCACGGTAGAATTCGAGAGATGTATTGTGGGAGTTGTTCGGATCTACACACGAGCGCATACCTTATATGCAAGAAACCGAACGCAACTTTAATTTAGTGCAAAAACGCATGCAGCTTGATTCTCATGTGGCGCTTAGATACCTGAAAAGATAACCTCCGTGATATTCCTGAGGGCAGAGTAGGCTCAACAGTGTCTCTGCCAACGCTCCCAGCCATCGCTAATTCGCTGCCGTATCTCAGTTTAATCTTCAAGGACCGGTAGCGCCACCTCTATCCCGTCGTGTGAACTTACAGTGCCGCTGCTGCGTAAAAAGGCTGTAAACGCAAAGTTTCCTTACGTGCATGTTTCATGAGTGCCTTATGTACACGCGAGGAACGAAAACGCAGGGTTTGGAGAGTTTATTTTGCAAGCCAGTGCGACAAAGCTAAGCGCTTGCTCTTCAGATCAATTGGCAGTGATACACGGGCTCAATAAGTCAGTAATGTTATGGTTGTGTGTTATGCTATGGTTGTCTGTTACTACACGTCGTCGTGGATGTCGACGAAGTACTTGCGCAGAGAAATGTCAGCTGTTGCGCGGATCTCTTGGTGTCATACAGGGCGCTGCATGTCAGATTTGATCGCGGCTGTGGCTTGATTTGACGTTTGCCTCCGCTTGGGATAATGTGCAGTGCCTGGCAGCTAGTGCATTGTTTCATGTATTTAGATTACTGCGCCGGCCCTATAACAACTATGTACTTCAAATTTGTCCAAGTTAAGGGTCAGCATTAAGGCTGGTTACTGAATTTAAAAGCGCACTCGTTTAGTGAAGAATTTACATTGGTTCGATGGATCTTCAGAGCGTGGACGGATGTAGTGAAGCGTCTTCGTTCGCCCGCTGGTCTCTCTCGAAAATAGCCTCGCTCGATGCTTGGTACCTTGGCAGCGAATTTTCACAGCTGGTTTCTCGCTCGCGTAATGCCCAGACTTCAAGATTTGAGAGGTGCAGAGTGTAAATGCGGGCTCGGCTCGTAATCGCGTTTTCTGTGCGCAGGAGCGTCAAATATCCTGTGCCGCGTGTCTCTCAGTCATGGTAGAATGAATTTGCAGCTGACAGAAGTATAAGCCAACTGTGCTAGTTATCACGTTATACAAGTTATACAAGGCCAGTCCGAAGGTTTCCTTCATACTGGCGACAGCAGTTACCAGTAAACAGGTCACAATGCGTGATTACATGACGTAATATAGAAGTTACGAATCGCGGAGCAGCGTCTTCCACCGGCAGGCCCCTTCAAAACCTTAGCCGATCCCCCTCTTGGATCCGGCGACCACCGAGCTCGTGGTCTCATTGAATGAATGAATGAATGAATGAAGGCCTCCGACGTTGCTGGCACATACCCATTACGGGGGAGTGGTCAAGACACAGGCGGTTAATTGCTGGAAACAGAAAAGTTTGGACGGGAAAAGGAGTGGCAATAGTATGTAGTCTGATAGATGGCAAGACGGAAGGACTGGGGTCCTGTTAACTTGGAGATCGCGGACGCGATAATGACTTAATGTGCATAACACTATGCAATGCCTGTACTGATTCAATGTCGTACTGACTGAAAGTGGGAAAGAGAAATTAGAATAGGAGTCGCTGCGTTTCTTGAAGAAAATTTTGCACAGCAGAGCGCACACTCCTGTCACTTCGTCCAAGCAATGAAGCGCCAATGGAAAGAACAATCGCGGAGGACACTGGCAAGCCCAGTTGAGCCAAGTTCGGGGCAAGCCCAGAAAAGCAGGAAGTGATCTATTGTCGCAAGTTCGGCACAAAAAGGGCACAATGGGGAAGCCGCCAGGCCAGATCTGTGAAGGTAGAAATTTAGAAGGGGAACCCGGCAACGCAAACGCGTAAAAGAGACCTCTAGTCTGCGCGAGCGATAGTCTTTGCTACTCCAAGGATGCAGAAGATGCTGATATTCGGCAGATGATGTAAGAGGCGAGGCAGCAAATTCCTGAAAGATTTTGTAGCTGCGAAACCTCACCGCAGCTGTATATGCACACGCTGGCAGGACAGCAACAATTGGGCCGCATAGAGATGATCTTGCAAAGAAGTCTGCCACCTAATTTAGGTGAAAGCCCATGTGACCTGGTACTCAAAGCAACCTTACCGAATTTAGATGGAGCGGATTCAGGAACTTAGAGAGGAGTAATGCCCGAGTCTCACTGGGTGAGGATGATGAAGAGCAAATGGACAGAGACTATGCCATAACCATGACCTCGGAAACGGTAGTTTCCAATTTTCGTAAGGCTAAGTTTACTGCTAATAATTCAGCCAGAAAAAGTGGAGTGAATTCAGGAAGACGGAGAGAAAAAGGCCAATGCAGTGAAGGCAAAAAAAAATCCCACACCTGCCTTTTCGCGATCCTGCGAGGCATCGGTAGCATTAAGTACACGAGAGGGAAAGTAATATAGGTGGACCTGCAACAAACCCTGAAGAAGCGGGAAGGGCTGCAGCTTTGCATTCAATGGGAAAATGTCATCGAATTCAATATGGACATATGATGAGTTGTTATACATTTGGCGGACATCTGTGAAATGAATATTGTCACGGTGTTGGTGAGAAGACAGGGACCCGGCAAGAGAGGGTTCGGCAGAACGTCCTTCGGCGGAAGAAACGGCGAACATCAACCTCCTTCAATCCGCGCGCCAGCAGAGTCAGCGTCGTTTTTGCTTCCGCGCCACCTGGCATTCCTCCCTCTTAAAGGGACACTGAGGGGAAATTGAAGTTGGCTTGTATCGATAGAATATCAGCTCCTGATCACAAAAACGCCGCTCTTACTGAAAACAAAGCTCTTGTAAGGTAGAAAATAGCAAGAACCAAAATATAGGTATCGCCGCCACAGGCCAAACTCGCAAGTACAAGCGTGGTGACGTCGTAGGACGAGAGACGCCACCTTGGAGGAATTTTCCTTCCTACATGGGGCGGGAATCTCTGAGGCTGACAAAAAAAGATTGCGCGGTTCAATATTGAAGTAAATTTTGTTTAAAAACCAATAGTGCACTTTTATCACACAAGGAAGGTAGGCAAAAGACAACATGAATGTTGGAAGCAAAGAAAACGGATGCTTGGCGGCGCCACAGGCGGCCAGGAGAGTTTCCATTTGTTATGGCGCGTCGCGTATATGAGCTTTGCGTGCCCCGTGGTTTTGTTTTTGACGCGCTTCGATTTACAAGCGCCGAACAGCAGAGGAACTCCAAGTGCCGCTTCAAGTGCTAGTTAGCCTTTGAAGGACCCTGTGAAGGCTTGTAAGGTGATCGCCACGGTCGATGAAAAGCTATGATGGTACTAGGGTCTGTGATCGTACAAGGCAGCACTTGAGTATTCGCACGCTTGTCCGGCGAAACATTCCCGGCTGTGCCAGTCAACTTCAAACTTCTTAACGGAAATCGTTTATTAGGGACGGGAGACAAGGTACAAGGCAGTTCAGAAAAATTGCCGATGGCCTAGCTCTGTTAGGCCAGGACATACCTAGCGAAAGCGCGGAGATTTCTGCATCAGAAGAGTGCATTCACTAGATGCGCCTTTATTGACGGCTGTAACTAAAGCCGCCGTGGCGGAGCGGTAGCGCTTCCGCCTGAAACGCCGAAGGCCCTGGTTCGATTCCGAACCTCGGCACCGGACTTCTTTTGTTTTATTCAGTGAGTGGGCAGGGGGTTTCGTGGCTCCCATGGATGTCGCCGCTGAATACGCTGGTTACCGGCTAAGCGCAGGCTCTGTTAAGGCGCGTTTATGCTGCGGCGAGGCGCGCGCGCGCGCTGCACGGCGAAGTCACGTCGGTCAAAGCGAGACCCTCTATACTCCAACTGCGCTTGACCGCCGACGCGTTCGGCGGCTTCGGCGCACTCTGACCGCACTGGCGGGGAGATTGGAGCATGTATCTATTTCGCGCTGAGTGCGCCAGCCGCCGCCGGCCCGGCCAGACTGATTTGGCTCCGCGGCGAGGTGCGCGTTATATTCAATAGCTGCGGCAGTTGGGCGGAGCTGTTCTTTTCGAGCTCGGCTATTTTAATACATTCACAGTACATATCTGAAGGTACATGCAAGTTGGCGAGAGAGCCAGATCCAGTGGACCCGCTGGATCTAGCGGAAGCCGTTGAGGCGTCGTGCGCCGGCTTTGGTTTCAAGCCGCCGACTTTAAACGCGACCGCACTCGAGAAACCATTTGTTTTTTGTGGCAAAAAATAAATAAATAACTTGGCCCTTGCAACCGTGGGAGACTTCGACGCCGCCTGCTGCGCCGTGCAACCGCGCCGTTCAAGGAATCCCAATCCGTTGGCCCCAAAGCCCCGGCCAGCCTCCGATGGGCGCAAGGCGCCGACCTTCTCCTGGCCCCTCGCGACACCCCGCACTGGGGTTATGATGTTTTGTTTGCAACGGCTGCTCTCTGAGGAAGGGGGAAACCACCCGCCGGCGCCTAACCTAACCGTGCTACCTCAAAAGCATCGCACGCTCTGTGGGGCTGAGGTCGCTGAAATGCAGGCCAGAGTTTTTGCGAGAACTACGTCGTCGGGTTCGGGAACGGGATCCATCGTAACGCTGGCAAGACGCCGGTGCAAACGTAAACGAAGCGACGGTGGTGACCCCCGATAGATGCCTTCAACGTGCGTCGGCGCAGCTTTCATTTCGGCAGCTGCTAGACCGCACCGCTAGCCGCCAGAAATCACGGAGTCTCCGTTTACGTCACGTTCACGTCACTCCGTTCTGTGTCGTCATAAGAGTTCTCCGTGTCGTCATAAGAGTTCTCGAGTTTGAATCGGAGCGGCGGGAAAAAAAGATTTCAACTTCGAATTCAAATTTCTTTGAAATAAATGCATCTTTCGCTCCGGGACAAGCGTCAACAAAGCCATGAAATGCCGAACTATCAGATATTGCTAACAAAAAAATTTGATAGGGTTCTCCTCAGTGTCCCTTTAAAAAAGCGCGCGAACACAAGAAAGGCTCGGAGTATCTGGCGGGTCACCGTGCAAAATACGGCTTCATGCGTAGAACATGGACGATCTCTGGACGGGGTAGTCGACGGCTTCTCTGCTGGGAAAGTGCCGCGTCCGGTAGTACTTCGTAATTAACGTCGCTGACGCGCCGCAAGACTTTCTAAGGACCGAAATAACGGCAAAGTAGTTCTTCGGACAATCCTCGCCGTCGAACAGGTATCCATACCCAAACTTGGTCGCCGGGATTGTAGAAGACTTGTCTGTGCCGGAAGTTGCATCGGTGTGAGTCTTTATCTTGCTGCTGTGTGATGTGAACACGTGCTAGCTGACGAGCCTGCTGGGCTTCGTGGGCAAACTCATCAGCGTCAGCAGAAAGCTGGTCATCAGTCACGCAAGGGAGCTTTGCGTTGACCATCGTCTGAAACTCTCTGCCGTAGAGGAGGCAGAACGGCGTGAAACGGGACGTCTCTTGAACTGCTGTGTTATAGGCGAATGTCACGTACGGTATGATCGTGTCCCAAGTCCTGTGTTGCACATCGACGTACATCGCCAGCATATTCGCCATGGTCTTATTAAGCCGCTCTGTCAGCCTATTTGCCTGCTGGTGGTAAGCAGTAGTTTTACGGTAGGTCGTACCGCTTAGCTGAAAAATTCGGCCATCAGCTGGGAATTAAAAGAGGTCCCTCGGTCGGTAATGACGTAGGTCAGGGCGCCGTGCCGATTAACGATCTGAATCATGAAGAAATCCGCAACCTCGGACGCTGTGCCAAAGGGAAAGGGCCCAGAAGGTCAATGCCGACCTGATCGAAAGAGACACGTGGTGGTGCAATAGGTTGGAGGAACCGCGGAGGTTTGGCGGCCGGGGCTTCACGGCGCTGACATTGCCGACGGCTCTGCACATAGCTTTTAACAACAGTGGCAAGTTTGGGCCAGTAGAACAGCTGGCGTATTCTGGAAAGCGGGCGAGAGTATCCCAAATGGCCAGAGGTTGGTTCTTCGTGTCACGCAGAAAGTATTTCCTCTTGAAGCGTTGTCGGCACGACGAGGAGGTACGCTCGCGAACTGGAACCAGGGTTCTTCTTATAGAGCACGCCTCTTCGTTGTAGGGAAAACGACGACAGGTGTCGAGAAAAACTTTTAGGTACGGTGGCCGACTGACCTTCCAGATAATCAATGAGGGGTCATAACAGTGGATCGGCGCGCTGCTGAGTTGACAAATCAGATGAATCGATTACCCAAAGGAAACTGACGTCACCGTCCGTGTCGGGTGTAGCTAGTTTGACAGGCGCAGGATAGAGGGTGTCTGCGTCTTCATGCTTATGTGCGGACATATAGACAATGGTGATGTCAAACTCCTGCAGGCGAAGGCTCCATCGCGCCAGGCTTCCAGACGGGTCACGCAGGTTGGCCAACCAACACAAGGAGTGATGACAGTGACCACTTTGAAAGTGCGACCATAAAGATAGGGGCGAAATTTCGCAGCGGCCCAAATAATGGTGAGGCATTTTTTTTCAGTCGTGGAATAGTTAAACCTCTGCACGCGACAGAGCACGGCTTGCATAAGCGATGACTCGTTCAACGCCATCCTGGAGCTGCACGAGAACCGCGCCGAGGCCGATGTTGCTGGTGTCGCTGTGTATTTCAGTGTCACCCCGCTCATCAAAATGGCCAAGGATGGGCGGCGTTTGAAGACGCAGGCGGTTCTCGGCGAAAGCCGCGTCTGGCTCGCGGGACCAAAAAAAAAGGAGTGGCGTCGCGATTGACGCGAGTAAGCAGTTCTGCGAGGTCATTGAAATTTTCAATAAAACGCCGGTAGTAACTGCAGAGCCCTAGGAAACGCCGAACAGCTTTCTTGTCACGTGGGAGTATAAATTCCGCAACCGCTGCAAGCTTGGAGTCGGGCTTCACGCCGGCGGCGCTGACGACATGGCCGAGAAATTTCAGCTGCTGGTAACCGAAACGGCATTTCTGGGGCTTCAGTGTAGAAGTTAGCTGAACGAAGGGCTTCGAGGACCGTCCGAAGGCGTTAAAGATGTTGACTCAACGAGTCTTCCCACCACGTCGTCGAGATAGACTAGGCAACACTGCCATTTAAGACCGGCAAGGACAGTGTTCATCATCCGCTGAAAGGTGGCAGGCGCAGAGCAAAGACCGAAAGGTAGAACCTTAAATTCATAAAGACTGTCTGGAGTGAAAAAGGCCGTTTTCTCACGATCCCGTTCATCGACCTCGATTTGCCAATAGCCTCTTTTTAGGTCGATGGACGAAAAATACCGAGCGCGCCGAAGGCGGTCGAGAAAGTCGTCAATACGTGGCAATGGGTAAACGTCCTTCTTGGTGACTGCGTTCAGCTTCCGGTAGTTGACGAAAAAACGCAGAGTGCCGTCTTTTTAACGAGGACGACCGGCGACGACCATGGGCTGTTAGAAGGCTGGATAACGTCATCTTCGAGCATCTCCTTAACTTGGGACTAATGATTTCGCGCTTTGTAAACGATACGCGATAAGGGTGTTGACGGATTGGGTGCACGTCCTCGTACGTCACGATGTGGTACTTGGCTATGGTAGTTGGACGAACTTTCGACGAGGAAGCGAAACACTCTCTGAATTCGAGCAATAGCACACACAGCTGTTCCCGTTGGCTGGTTGACAGCTCGGAGTTGACATCGAGGCTCTCGAGGGAGAAAGGAGGCTGCACTGGTTCTGAGGAAAAGCACCTGGAAACATCGGAGGTGCGTTCGGCAAAGGCTACAGAAGTGCCGCGAAAAAGATGCCGATGCTCGTGCGTATTATTGGTAGCAAGTACCTGTGACTGGCCACTATTAAGATGGATCAGACTGCGGCCCACGCACTCGCCTTGCGTCAGCAGTAACAAAAGGTTGGTTTCGGCGATGGCTTCACCGCCCTGAAATGATTCGCACTCAACCGCAATGAAGGCGCTGGTTCGAGGCGGCAGGGTGACAGTATCCGTAGAAATTCGAAGAGTCTGGATTGGTTGCGGTGCATTGCTAAGGACGACAGCATTCTCAGTTGAAAACGTGACCTTGTTATCGCGTAGGTCAATAATCGCCCCATATTCACGCAGAAAATCGACACCTAAAATGAGGTCCAGCGAGCAGTTATTCAGAACAAGGCAGCAGACGACAAATGTGGACTCCTGGATTTGAACTCGGGCGGCGCACATGCCGAGAGGAGCAATCAGATGACCACCCGCAGTGCGAACGTGTGTGCCAGCCAATGGCTTGAGAACTTTTTTCACAATGATGGCGAGCTGGCTGCTTAGAATCGTATATTGAGCACCAGTATCTGATAACTCTCGAACGTGGTGACCATCCAGTATCACAGGTATGTCTAAGGAAATCCGCTCGCGAGTTGGAGGCTCCAGAGGGGGTGATCGGGCACAAGCGTCGTTGTCTGCAGGCTTTGGCACCGGAAACTCGTCGGCGAGGTGTGTGCTTTCTAATGGCGTCAGTGCGTCGGAGGGACCGGAGAGCACAGGCGTCGTAATCGTCGAAGCTCCGTCATGTGTCAGCGTCGATGTGTCGAAGCGAGCGGGTACTGCGGACCTCGAAACCGTTGAATCATCGTTGTGTCGAGGAAGCGTCGCTGTGTCGGAGTAAACGACGACCGCATACTTCGGAACCGTCAAGGTGTCGGCATGTCGTGTCTGCGTCGATGGGGGGTCGCACGCACAACAATGTCCAGCGAGCCCACCCCTCTAAGGTCGCTGGCAGCAGTTTTCCCGGCGTGGGCTCGGCGAGCGGCCTTGCGCCGCCAGGGAAAAACTTGCGGTAGATGGTGAAGGACGAACCCTGGGGGATGGACATCGGGCCTGCTGGCTATGAGACTGAAGCCAACGTTGGTCTTCAAGAAAATCCCCGATGGCCCGGGGTCGTTCGCCATAGCGGGGTCGTGGAGAATCGGCGGGAAAGCCTTCGAGGCCGATATGCCGATACAGGTGACCTGGTTCGCCGCAGTGAAAACATAGGGGGCGTCGGTCGGATGTGCGCCACACGTCGGCTTTGCGCGCGGATGGTCGGGGGGGGGGGGGGGCTTCCACGTACTGCAGCACGGGTGGCGGAGGCCCCGGCACTTCAGCAGGAGTCGGAACGAAGGACGCCGAAGCCGGAGCAGGGCACCGCAGGGCTTTGGCGTAGGTGAGACGACGTTCATGTGAGACAGGAGGAGGGGATGAACGAGGCTCATCGGAAGGAAAGGACGGCCGGAGCGCTTGCTTCACCTCCTCGCGGACAACAATCGCTGTGGAGCTTGGAGCTGTGGGAGGAGACCCGTACAGCTGGTGGAGTTCGTCGCGCACAATCGAAAGTGTGAGATCGCGTAGCGGGGAGGCGTCGGTGGCATGGAATTGTAACTCGCCGGAAACGGAGGCGGCGGCGGACAAAGGTCGATCGTACGCGGATGCTTTTTGCTGAAGAGCCTTTTCAATCGTGGAGGACTCAGTGAGAAACTCGGCGACATTCTTGGGAGGGCCGCGGACAAGGCCAGCAAAAAGTTGCTCCTTGACACAACGCATGAGATGGCGTACCTTTTTGTCCTCGGGCATTGCAGGGTCCGCGCGCCTGAAGAGGCGCGTCATGTCCTCTACATACGCTGCAAAATTTTCATTTGGAAGCTGAACGCGTGAATGCAAAGCGCTTTATGCCCTTTCGCGACGATCCGAGCTGCCGTATGTTTCTAGGAGACGACGCCGGAACTCAGTCCAAGAGGACAATTGATCTTCACGGTTCTCAAACCAGGTCCGAGCACCGTCGTTTAGACTGAAGTGGACGTTTCTGAGATGGACGGCGCCGTCCCATTGGTTGAATGCGGCAACTCGCTCGTAGTGCTGCAGCCAGTCTTCCACGTCCTCAAAGATCTAACCGTGGAAGGACTTCGGGATGCGGCGGTTCTGGAGCGTGAAGTAGGGTGTGGGCGCCCCAGGCATTCGAGTGGTCGCGCCAGGCATTGAGGCGGCGCCAAGTTGCTCCGAGGACTTACCCGATGGTTCGAGCTCTGGTGGTAAGCCTCGAATCCGGCGGCGAGCACGATGGACGGGCGTCTTTACGGGTATAGGACTGAAGCGCCGGCTAACTGTTGGGGAACGGGACATGAGATCTATCCCACCTCCACCAGATTTGTCACGGTGTTGGTCACAAGACAGGGACCCGGAAAGAGAGGGCTCGGCAGAACGTCCTTCGGTGGGAGAAACGGCGAACTTCAACCTCCTTCAATCCGCGCGCCAGCAGCGTCAACGTCTTTTTTGCTTCAGCGCCACCCGGCAATATTTATGGGATCAAGAAGGAACTGCCCGTAACATATCTGCGGAGTTTGAAAACGAGACCAGGCGGCACTAAACAGGCGAAAGGCTGACTAAGAAATATAATACTGGAAACGTGAAGAGCTGAGTCGCACAATTTTAAAAATGTTTTAACTGTTAAAAGACAAAACCTGGCTGATTAAGATGGGATTCGCGCCTCAAGGTGTAGAACAGCATTGGCGACATATTTTGGAAGCCCCAGACAAAGGCGCAACGCCTCACGCTCCAACAGCACAAGAGGGCGAAGTTCATAGGCAGGAGCTCCTGAGAACAAAACACGCCAAAATTCGAAAATTGGGCAGACGTACATTTTATAAATCATCAGAAGTGTATGCCTTCTCATTCCTGACCTAGCACTACAAAGCCTGCGTAGGATGCCAATGGCCCGAACTCCTTTTGCAGAAACTTGTTAATGTGTGGCCGCCAGGATAGAGTAGAGTCGTATATTACTCCGAGATACTTCACCGTCTTAACTTGAGGTATTATGTTATTTCTATAGACCTGGCAGATAATTAGAGGAACAGAAACCGGGAATACTAACATTTCGCATTTCTTCACATTGAAGGACAGATGAATTCTACCTAACCAATTGTCAAGAACATTGAGGAAATTTTTCAGGTTTCGATCAAAGTGTGAATGTCACCTGCTAATGCAAAAATCCAATATCGTCGGCGTACACATAAGTGTTCACATTTTATGTGCATAGAATTGAGCTTAGAAAAATGTTAAAATGAACAGGTGAGAGAACTGATCCTTGCGGTACACCTCTTGTGTGTGGAAATCTTCTTGAGGAAACACCATTTTGGCAGCGGTAAAATTCTCTATTTAACAAAAAAGCCGAAATCCAGGCTACAAAATAGCTTGGGATATTCAGTTCCTGTAATCTTAGTAACAGAGTCCAGTGATCAACGCTGTAGTATGCTTTTCTGGCATCCAAAGTGACAAGTGCAGCAAACTGTTTTCTATTGCGAGCTAATTTAATACGGCTCTCTAGATTAGTATGAGCACACCAAATTGAACAATCGGCCATGAAATCAAATTGACACGGATTCAATAGAATATTTTCCGAAATAAATGACATCACACGGCTGAGAAGGACCCTTTCCACCAATTTCACTAGAATCGATGTGAATGAAATAGAGCGTATGTTCTGTAAAGTTAAGCCGTCCCCTTGCTTTTTAAGCAATGGAACTATTTCAGCAAGACGCCACTCTTGCGGTATCCAAGGACCTTTAATAGAATGGTTAACTAGAGCCAACAGGTCTGCAGGAGATTCACTGAACAAAATTTTGATGATAGATGAAGTGACCTCATCGGGGCCAGGAGCCGCTGGGGATAAGAGCAGAACTATTTGCGACAGCTCAGGCATAGAGACCTCAGTGAAATCACTTGAGGTGCATGCGAGTATAGCAGGACAAGGTAGAGCAGATGTGATGCGAAGTTTTAGGCAACACGCAATATTCTCTAAGGCCTTTGCGATGTCAGCAGAGGACTGAACGAGGGATTCAATGTTGGCAGGCCGTGGAATCACCGTGTTGCGCCTAATAAATTTCAACAAACCTCCTTTATTTCCTGATTTTGAAAAGAAATTAAATGATTTGTATTATACTCCTCCTTTGCATGGGCGACAGTGCGCTTAAATGTTACTGCAACACGCTTATAATCCAACCAATGTTTTGGGCATTGATTGATGACAAGTTTCTTCCAAGCTGCTTTCCGTCGTCTATATGCACGCGTGCACTCCGCATTCCACCAATTGTTCGCGATGGCACCCTTGGTTCCTTTAACCAAAAATTCAGACTTTTGCCTTGCATGGTCAAGTACTGAAAATAGATGTGCAGCCTTGCTTTCGGCACTGTCTGAGCGCAAGGGTCTGAAGTATTTGGAGGGCTGATTTTAGCGTGTCTTTAAGGCAACCGTAATTTATTACCGTGTGCTGATGTCGCTCAGGAAGACTTAATTTACACGCAAAACTTGAAAATAATCGTTAGATGACCACTGTTTGTTGTACAATCAACAGGCGGCCAAGACATAACAGAGACTCCTTGGGAGGAAAAAGTAAAATCCAAAGCAGAGCGGCATTGACTCCGAACAAACGTAGGCAATCCGGAATTGTTGCAGGTCAAGTTGTTGTCAGCAGCCCAATCAAATAGTCTAGAACCAAAGCTGTCTGTTTTAAACCCCCACGTCACATGGTGCGAATTGAAGTCTCGAAGTAATAAAACCTGAGATCGGCTACTATACTTGAGCGAGTCAAGGGGCCGAGTGTCACGCACACCAGACGGGAAATATGCATTAGCTACAGTAAAGGGCTGTTGACCTGGGAAAGTGAGGTCAGCCGCATTGATTTCACATTAATTGTCCGCATATTGTTAAGAAATGCATGCCCTGTGGCAATACTTTGTAGAGATGAGCACTAGCAACCCCCCCTCTCGTGATGACCGGTCAAGCCGGAGCGGACGGTAATTCTTGAGATGATAATTGAAATTTATACTTAGCCATGTTTCCTTTAAAGCCACTAAATCTGATAGAAGCTCATCGCATAGGGAATTTAAACCTGTTGAAGCTGAGAATATAGATCGACAATTCCACTGGACTACACTTAGGAACCCTATCTTGGCGGGAGTGCCGTAGCCGCGACTGCCTTTTTTAGAATCCTGGTCTTAGCATTTTGACTTGCGATACTTTTTTTGTCTTTGGAGGGGGGGGGGGCAAGATGGAGCTGAAATATTCAGAGGAGACCCACTTCGTTTCTGGGCGCGCAGATCAGAGTCCATATCCATACAGTCCATAGAGGATGCCTCCATCTCCTTCGATCGCTGTTCGAAGGACAGACCTGAGAGGTCTTTTGTTGCTCACATTGTTTTTGGCCTTCTGGAGCGGAATCGATTATTACAGAAGGAGGAGTAGCTTCCGAAGCCAAAAAAGGCAAGAGCGGAGCGGTGGACACCTGCGGAAGATTGGTCATCTGAGCAGCGATGACCTGCAAAATGCACGTGGATACGGTTTCCATAATGCGGTCCATTTCATTTGCCACAGCTTTCTCAACTGCCGCTGTAATAGCCAGGGACCAACTAGAATCTATTATGGGTTGGCATTTGGCGGCCACACTAGAGTAGCCTGAGGCTCGTTCCTTGACTGCGGCAAAAGCCTCTCTCCGCGTGCATCTGCTCTTCTCTATAAGCTCAAGCACCTGAACTTCTTGTGCTCGTGGAGGACAGTCAGACGAATGAGCAGAGTGAGCACCACTACACAAACAGCATTTCTCTTGCTGTTCAGTACATTCCTTTCTGCAATGACGTTCCCCACAGACACAGTATCGTAAGGCCGATTTGCAGGCTTTGCCGCTGTGGCCAAATCGCCAGCAGTTTTGACACTGAAGGGGCTGAGAGGTAAAGGCATCTACTCGAAAAACTAATTGCCACACCAAAACCTCTCACGGGCAAAATATTCCTGAAATTGTGGCAATGACGGACTCCGTAGAAATTTTTTCTCCGTGAACCATCCTGCTCCATCGATAGACAGCAATCACTCCCGCAGGCGAGAGGTTCTCAAGCGTTTCCGCAGGGCTCAATCGTGAGTCGACCCCTCGGACCAAGCCCTTGGAACATTCTAGATGAGACGGAATGAATGCGCTCACCGGGTGGTTGGCGAATGTCGTACACTTTAGCAGGTCTTCAATACAGTCTTTATCCGGTGACCTGCACAAAATACCACCCCTGCCGAGCTGCCGGACATGGGTAATGTGCATAAAGTGCTTCAATGCGGACTGAAGGGCCGCCTGCACTGCCTCCGGGTTGTTCAGTCGGATAGCGCTTCCATCGAAAGGCACTAAAGCGACCGGAATGCTCAAAACTCCACTGCGGAAAAACAGATAAATAGGGAGCAGGACTTGAGGAAGAGATGCCGACCAAGGGGGAAAACCCCTGGCCAGGAGACGAAGTTGACATTAAGCCCTCGTCCCGCGCCCAATAACCCAGAACAGGAGCAAGCAGGCAGAGACAAAAAGAAGAAATTTAGCAATCTAGCGCAACACCGCCAGGTACTATGCCGCTACCCCGCATCCTGGTTGCTGGGCCACGTCACCAACAAAGATTCGGCAGGGGTCTCTCTCGGAAGGTCTCATTATGTTGTTGATGTTGTTAGCCTATCAAAAGATGGCACATACCCACACTGGGGGATCGGCCAAGAATCGGGTGGCTATTCACCTGAACGCAGTTTACAAAAAGGAAAAGCACGTGGGAGTGCAACACCGGTGAATTTTTCGTCATGAAAAGAAAAGAGATGAGTGTTTTGATTTTAAAATTTTAAGAATAATAATAAAGAGAGTGATTAAATATTAATGATTTAGTCAAAATGTAATAATTGATAGAAAAGAAAAGGTTGGAACACTTAGCAAGGTCTCATTACCTTCGTCTTTCTGTCTTCGTTGTCCGCCTTTAGCTGGTGTGTTCACACTTATCCGGCGCTTGGAGTCCGGAAATAATTGAAGGTGCCGTTTACAGGATTTTCTTTTGAAAACTGCGAGAGATACTTAGGTGCCGTCTGTTAAGTTGGATTGCACAATGTTAGCTGTATGCACTAACTCTAAGCTGTGGGACTAGCGTGCGTCATCTATCGGCAAGCGAGCGAAGTGGTGGGGAGTAAGAAATCGAGAAAGTTCGTTACAAAAGCACGAAACTACTAAACGATCTAAGTTTTGTCATGTAATCCTAATATAACGCAGCGTAATCTTTATTAAATTTTGTTTCATGTCCTTCAACGCTGACAACAGTCAGGTTACAATGACACTGGAAAAGCTCCAGCAAAAATATTTGCCCGTTACTTTCAACAGCAGTGAAAGTAGCACATCTAGCCTAGTTCATATTTCTAAGGTACGGATCTACCAAATTATACAGTCTTTTAAAACTGTTGTAAATGAATATCCCGCTGCAAGGAAGAAAGGTACGGTGCATGCGTGATCGCATTTCATTCCGGCCTGACAGTAAAACAATGTGGTCATTATGTACAGGACACGCCTAATTAATTAGATGTTTAATTAATAAAACTTACTCCGTCAACAATGTATTTTAAATTCTCGGTGAAGGCGGAAGCAAGTTTATATTGAAAAACTGAAGACCGTCAACATCGAAGGTGATCCACGTTTTTAAATTTCCTTATTCGGCGATGCGGTTCGAAATGTCGAACGTTCTCATTTCAAAGCTCATTGACTTCGCTTTTCCGCGTGGCGATTTATAAAATGGCTTCGCTGTCGCTTGTATCAACGCCGATACCAACCCACCTTCTTCTGCATCATCAAAAAACGAAATGGCATCGGTATTTGATGCATTGCAAATGCCTGTGACTCCCTTTTATAAATATTGTCACGCGTGAATGCGGGAGATCTCTGATCACAAAAGACAGCGGCTGGCTTCGACAAACGTCTTGACCACAGCTCCAGATCGCTTCTTCTTCTTTTTCCTCTTTTTAGGTGGCGCGTGATTCCGGTCAGCGCTAAGCAAACATGCGAAATGATACTTGCCCCCGGAAAGAGCGAGCATCGTACCGATGCGAAAGACTGTATATTTAAAAAAAAGTTCACTAGGGGTATAATGATGTGCGCGGGAAAGTCCAGCTCTACCGCTACCGCTAATAGTAATTCAGGCTTGAGACGGACAACGTGTATTACCTCAGGGTTCAGGGATCGCCGAGACATCTAAAAGCCTTCGGGAACATCATTGCTGAACTCCAATTAACCTGTAACTTTTAGTGTCCAAAATACCGGCAGAGGAGCTACTCGCTAAGTCTGCGTCGGCGAATGGGAAACCAGACCCGCACACGCCGCGGTGGCTCAGTGGTTAGGGCGCTCGGCTACTGATCCGGAGTTCCCGGGTTCGAACCCGACCTCGGCGGCTGCGTTTTTATGGAGGAAAAACGCTAAGGCGCCCGTCTGCTGTGCGGTGTCAGTGCACGGTAAAGATCCCCAGGTGGTCGAAATTATTTCGGAGCCCTCCACTACTGCACCTCTTTCTTCCTTCTTTCACTCCCTCCTTTATTCTTTCCCTTACGGCGCGGTTCAGGTGTCCAACACGATATATGGGGAGATACTGCGCCATTTCCTTTCCCCCAGAACCAATAATTATTATTACTATTATTATATTATTATTCCTCACCCTCATCCTTTCATCAAAAAATTTGCTGCCCCCTTGCTCTCACGCTCACCTCGTTGGCCCTCCCTCACCCTCATCTTCACTAACAGTGGTTTTAAAACTTCAGATATTTTTTTGGTCTAAAAATTATGGTGATATCAATGAGTAATAAAAGTATAAGACAAGCACTCAAGGCACTTTTTGATCAAGGACTACAGGCTTATATTGTTGTGACTGAGCATACACGTGTAAACGTGTGTTGGTTGAGCTAATACTTGCAACAAAATCGATGCAGTTGAGTCCCAAAATATCGCTCTCTCTTTACTTCAGGCATCCACTGCAGGCATACATGTGGCCTGTACTTATGACATTTCATCGTTATGTATATGCACTTCTAAAATTTGTAATCGTATTGTTGTGTCTGTGTAAAAAAATAATGTACGCAAAGAATATTTAAAAAACGACGCAGCAGCGTTGCCACGATAACTACAATATGTGCTAACCACCGAATATACACAGCTCAAGGAAAGTTTGCAGGTCGCTTAATTACCATTGCAGGATGGCTGCGCGATGCATTCAGTATTCTGAAATTCACTGCTTCTACTCTCCCACCATTCCGTGCGGTTTGCTCCATGCTTGTCTTATGACGCTTCTACGTGTACGGATAGATGATGCAGAGCATGCTTTCAGGCTACAGCGTGAGACTGGCAGTTTAGGTAGGTAGGTAGGTAGGTAGGTAGGTAGGTAGGCCTCACACAATGCTGGCACATACCCACAGCGGCAGAGTAGCCAGGAGACAGGCTGTTAATTGCTGGATACAAGAACGTTTTGACGGAAATAGGAGTGGTAATAGCATGTAAGCTGATAGATTGAAAGATGCAAGGACAGGGGTCCTGCTAACTTGAAAATTGAAGACGGGAAAATGGCTTAACGTGCATAATAGTATACAATGCCTGTACTGTTTCATTGTCGTACTGACAAAGAGTGGGAAAAAGAAATTAGAAGGGGAGGCAGTGCGTTTCTTGAAAAAAATTTTGCACAGCAGAGCGCACACTCCTGCAGCTTCGTCTAAGAAAAGAAGCGCCAATGCAAAGAACAACCGCGGAAGCGCGTAGGACACATGCAAACCCAGTTGACGAAATGGATGTTGCAAAAGAAAAGGCGCTTTCTGAAATAAAAGAAGTGGAGCCAGAACAGCAGGAAGGGATCTATTTTCTCAGGTTCAGCACAAAAAGGGCACAATGGGGAAACCGCCAGGCCAGATCTGTGAAGGAAGAGATTTAGAAGAGGAACCCGGCAACACAAACGCGTGAAAGAGACCTATAGTCTGCGCGAGTGAACGTATTTGCTATTCGAAGGATGCAGAAGATGCTGACGTTCGGGAGTGGATGTAAGAGCAGAGGCAACAAATTCCTGAAATATATTGTAGCTGCTACACCTCACCGCAACTGTATATGCACAGGTTGGCAGGACAGCAATAATTAGGGTGCAGAGAGAGGCCCTTGCTATGGAATCTGCAACCTCATTTATGATAAAGACCATGTGACCTGGTATCGAAAGCAACCTACACAAATTTAGATGGAGCGGAATCAGGAAGAAATCATCTAGGGAGGGAACTCTCCGAAGCTTATTGCATCGCTAAGAACACGGACACAAAGGGGGCGAAACCATCCGTGGCCTTACAGGAAAATAAGATACCTTTCTTCGATAAGAGCCTTTTATCCGCAGTGTAATCTTCGATGTGTTTCTGCTTTTTGTTGTTTGGTTTCGTGCGCTTTTCACCTTATATATTTCAAGTATTTTCCAATAAATTTAGTTGATAGACAGCGCCCGCGTCGTCTTCTCTTTTCTAGGTTTGTTGTCCGTTTTGCGCTCATCGCAGCAAACGCAGCAAAACGCCGTTAACGCAGCCAATAACATTTGTTCAGTCTCATGAGTTGATGGGACTGAGCGTGGTATAGTATCTGGAGTTCATGTACTGCAAACACGTTTGGTGATCTCGTCAGGGTTCCTCCTCTTCTATATGATAGCGTTTGATCTAATGTAGCGTAGTCGCTACTTTCTTCTTTGTTCTCATTAGCTATGCTATGGAGCTACGACTCGCATAATGAACGCACAATTTTTGCTCCAAGAAGTCTGAATATTTGAAAGGTGCATTCTTTGCATTGAATAAAATATTTTTAAAATTTTAAAGTGGTAAATCGGGGCAAAAATGGGACAACACGCAGAGCACATTATCCCTAGCGAAGACAAGCGTCTATTCAAGCCACAGCCGAGGTGAATCCTGGCCTGCAGCGCCCAGTACGACACCATGAGATCCGTGCAACTGGTGACATTTCTCTGCGCAAATACTTTGACGACAGCCACTACGATGGGTTGCAACACGCCGCGGTGGAAAAATAGCACGGCTGCACTTTCCTGAGGTATTCAGACTGTGTATCACTACCAGTAGATTTAAAGCCCAAGCGCTGAGTTTCGTCGCACTGGTTTGCAAAATATGCTCTCCAAAGACACCGTTTTCGTTCCTCCGTGTACTCATGAAACATGCACAAAAACTAAACTTTGCGGTTATGCCTTTTTAGGCAGCAGCGGCCATGTAAGATCACACGACGGCATAGAGGTGGTGCTAGCTGTCCAGGGAGATTAAAATAAGTCAGCGCGTTAACGATTGCTGAGAATGTTGGGAGAGACAGCGTTGACCGTCTTCTGCCCTCAGGAGCACCACGGAGGCTGTCACCTTTTCACGTTTATAAGCCCCACATCAGAATCAAGCAGCAAGTGTTTTTGCGCTCAATTAAAGTCGCGTTCGGTTGCTTGCATAGAAAGTTTGCGCACGTGTGTAGAACCGAACCACTCCCACAATACAGCTTTTAATTTCCAAAGTGCCGCGCATCAATACTTTGAAGTACAGAAGTGTGGTCTGCTCAAGGTGTTGAACCGGTAGCGAATCTAATCATTTTGCCGGAAACCGGAAAGATTCAAAGGAACTGTTTCGGACTGGTCCGGGAGTTAGTTAAGCCGCGTTTGTCTTGCGAAATGCCATATTTTTTCTATTTTTTGCCCAAAATGAGACATGCTACCGCGTATGGTTAGACCGCAAGCTGTCTGCGCTATACAAGGCGAAAATGGCACCCAGTCTATGAGGCAAGAGACACCTGATTGGCGCTTCTTTAATATGCGTTTGGCAGTTATTAAGCATTGCATGGCAGCCAGGCTTGTGTCCATGAGATCTTGAGTTTCCCGTTTCACATATTTGCAGACAGTTTTAATCGAATTGGTTGCACTGCTTTAACACACAAAGCATCGAGAGAGAATAGCTTCCCTTCTGTTGTGTCAAGTCCAATAACAGTGTACAACGTAGGTGCGCCGACCTCACCATGTTGCCCAAAATAAATTTCTGAAGCATTCATTATCTCAGAAGGCAGACAGAAAGTAAAAACCACCACGATGACTAGAGCAGTGGCAGTGAAGCTCGGCTACTTACCCCAAGGTTGCGGGTTCGATCCCGGCCGCGACGACTGCATTTCGCTGGCGGCGATAAGCAAAATAATAAATATGCTGTGCGATGTCAGCGCACGTTGGAGAAACCCAGCTGCGGCTCGCACGAAACACATAACGTCGTTAAAACGTCTGGAAACAACTATAACCACCTATAGACGTTTCGCGCTAAATATAAAAGCGTGGAAGACGTCCATAGCACGACATTTATTAAAAAGATATCTAAAATGTCTCCTGCAAGACCCCGTTTAGAACGCACCTTTACGCTGGAGGAAGAGGCAGAAGCACAACAGCCATCAAGTTGCGAGTTATTGTCTGCTAGATCGTCTGCTGCGCATGCGCAAGCTCGCCGAGACGCCGGCCAAGTAAGGGGGGGGGGGGGGGGGGGGGAGGGTACAAGTAGCATTGAGGAGTGGCTTCAAAAAATGTGACCTAAGCGCCTTTCCTGAGTTCTTTCCTTCCTCCACGTCTTAGAAGGACTTGAAAGAGAAACTAGCCAAGCCGCTGCTGATATGGCCGGTCTTTGCAGTGTGTCACTCCTGAAAGCTGGCTTGACGCAATCCTTACCATTTACGTGTTTTTTACTAACTGAATGTGTTTGGTTTGCCAAAAAAAATGAGGCGAACATTCTTTATTGCTTTGGTGTTGTTGCTGTTTATATGCTTGCTATTTGAGTGATGTTGTTCTTTGCAAATTTGGCGCTGCGGTTGGAGGCGCGCCCATGCTCCCACCTCAAGGCAAAATCGAAGCAAGAATGAAATTTTATGTTTCACGGCTACATGGCGTGAGCCGACACCCGATATAAAGTTTTCAGTCTTATGCATCCATGCATGCAACCCGTGCAAAAAGAATCACTTTGTAGATGAGCGTAGAGTGATTATTGGTAGTCGATTTTCGACACTTCACGCGAGCAGCACTGGCACGGTCAGGAGAGGATGCAGCAGCTCAGGTGACGATGACGTTGGAGTCAAAGTGTGCAGGCTTCACACACTCGACCCTTTTGCGCCCGTCGTAACGTAAAACATCTTAAGTTACCATTTAACCTTTTTAGGCAAACAAAGAGAATCCACAAGGTAGTCACAAGGCCGCAGCGGTACCGACTAGAGGTGCAACTTCTGAGGGCAAATAATACAAACGTCAACCGCCTTGTAATTTCGCAGCACACACCTATATGCGAAACTAATTATTTTCGTGTTCTTCAGCATATACGGTACTGGGCATGGAACGCAATGCATTTGAATTTCATCCTCGTAAGTGGTGAAGACCCGGGCCACACTCCATCGTGTGCTGCTGCTCCACACTGACGTGGTTCACTTTCATGTTACTGCCTATCTGCAGCGTTCGCAAGCCCAGCAGCTCACCTGTCTCGCATCATATGCCAGCAAAAAGTTTAGTGCCCTGATGGGGTCTTAAAGCAAAGCCACAAGAAAGGCATTATTGCTACACAAGTTGAATGCGCGGGTTCAACATAAACATTGTTCACAATGCTCCAAGGCACGAAAACCAAGCTGGAGTGCGCGTTGTCCCATTTTTGCCCTGCTTTAGCACTAACTTTTTACAAATATTTTATTCAATGCAATGAATGCACCTTTCAAATATTCAGACTTATTGGAACAAAAAATGTGCGTCTATTATGCGAGTCATAGCTCCATAGCATGGCTCATGAGAACAAAGAAGAATGTAGCGACTACGGTACATTAAATCAAACACTATCGTATAGGAGAGGAGGAACCCTGACGAGATCACCAAACGTGTTTGCAGTACATGAACTCTAGACACTATACCAGGCTCAGTTCCATCAACATATGGGACTGAACAAATATTTGCTGCGTTAACTAAGTGGACTACAAAAGTACGCAGTTCGCTATATCAGTGATGCTAAATTTACTCAAATAAATCATCGCTAGGTATAACACACACTCAGAAATTTGCCAGTTCTCTGCATACACTACGGCATGCGCAACGAACTCGCAGCTTTTTCTGAGAAAGCACAATTGTGTGAATAGCGCATCATGCAGCCTTTCACTAAATGTGAAAACAATGTCCGCGTCTGCGTGGGCAAGGAGCGCCGCTGACGGGACTCATTAATGCTGTCGCGTCACGTCCTTAAAGGGGCTGAAGTGCCGCACAAATTTCTGTTCCTTTGTAGCTTGTTCCGGCGTAGTTTGCACACGTAAATCGAGGACGTCTCTTGCGAGATCAGAGCAATTGTCCCATCTGCTTTAAGATGTATGGGTATAATCGTTGGTGCGGCACATACCACAATTGTCTGCGCTAGTCGCACTGCTGCACTTGGGCTGACTGGCTGCTTGCACGAGCTTCGCCGCAAAGTGCTTAGCTACATACGCTCCCGGTCGAGTTTTTTTCCACGGTAATAGGACATAATATATTCTTACACCGCGGTTGCTACACGTCGGTGAATTAGGAGATTGAATAAATTCGTTTTCTTTTTTATACACAAGCTCTGCGTTAGCTAATTTTCCTCTTTTTTATCCTTCATAACTGCAGTGCCCAACTGCATTGGAATAACATAGCTAATGACATAATGAGAACTCCCACAATAGGCGTGAGGCAGTCGCTGGGAGCCACACCTTGCAGTCTTTAACGCGTGTTTGTAGCCCTTATAGACGACTGGCACTCGGTCACAATCCTGGCGAGGCACTCCGAATATTCGATCTTGTTGCCATGGCTGTTGTCCTCCATTCAGAAGCTTCGCACACAGAACTAGGCGATGACTAGAATGGACCATTTTCTTAGATATTTCTCTAACAATATTTCAAAATTTAGATTACAAGATTTCAATTTTTAATATTTCTATAATAATTTCTATATATAATGTTGGCCAAGAGGTGACACTTCGAGACGCAGAATAATTATATAAGGATACAAGTGTCTCATGCGCAGCCCATTGAATGGTTTAATCACTAGCCTTTACCCAGTAACATTAGTTTTGTCCAGTAATTTCCTACCGCCTGCGCACGCTAAACTTCACTCGCACGCAATGCCTCCTTCGCTCCTGGGAATACACAGTGCTTTGACTTCTCTTAGCTTCATGGGTTGGGGTACAACATGCCGAACAGCATCTTCATGTTGCAAACAATGCAAGGAGATATGTTTGCTCTGCCCACCATCCTTCATCACATTGGCTTATGCTTCTTATCACATTGGATTATGCTTCTTTTGGTGACAGATAAATGTCTAGGTAAAAATTTCAAATAGCGTGGAGAGCTTGTCTTTTCATAACCTAAATTTCATAAATAGACAAAGGCATTTACTGACATTGTTTATTTCTTCACAGAAAAATACTGTGAGAGCAATGCGCCATTAAAAACTGTAGTGCTTACTAAAAGACAAAAACCAATCCAAAATAATCAGTGTAGTGGTATCAAGAATGTTATTTGCGCTATGTTAGCCCGTGCACTGCGTAGGAAATGTAGCTCATCGATCGGGGGCAGTAATTTAGGCAGAGGAAACCTATAAATTTCTGAAAAGCGGATTTCTTCAGCGTGAATTATTTATGAGAGCACTTTATTTAGCGTATGTTAAGATTGCAGCAAACAAACAATAAATCCGCAGATATCTCCTCAGGAGACTCGCAATTTTCTGCTATTCACTGTCAATTATACACACCCCACTGGCTTACTATGGGAGACTTAACTTCTCGGTGCTAGCGCAGGACAAACTTTAAAATGAAGGTTTTACTACACAGAGGAATAACCATCCGCATCAGTATATGTTCATAATACTATCTTACAATATTGTACTCTTGGCGCACAATTAGAAGCTACGTTCAATAAAGCTGGACTCGATTCCAATCTTCTTATTGAGTAGGATGGATAGCTGGGAAACTTGGCAAAAGTTTGTTGTGGGCGGTACAGCTCTGCACAGACCTGCAGTGTGCCCGGATGATCGGTGTTCTCGTCCCTCGCACTAACGCGTGACTTGTTCGCGTTCACCTTGAGAACGGGAATACCGGGTTTCGTCTCACTTGATCAGGCTAAAGCCTTCGACCGGATCGAGCACCACTACCTTTTTGGAGTTCTCGGGGCTTTCGGCTTTCCGCCCGAGTTCGTGGCGCGGTTAGGGCGGCTGTATTCCGGCCTTAGAGCTCGTTTTCTATTTAGCGGCTCGTTGAGCGACCGCTTCAATATCGAGCGCGGCAGCGCGTTTTCGCTTGTTGCTGTCTGAGCTCGCTTTTATTATTAGATCGTCTGTGTGCGCGCCACTCTTCTACGCAGCTCGCGTCGCCTGTCCGCCGCGCACATTCACGCGTCGTGTGGCCACCGTTTGTGGCGCTTTTTTCTGGGCGGGAACGACGGAAACCATCGCTCGCGCGCTCCTCCGCCTTCCCACGCGCATGGGCGGGTTCAGCTTGCCCGATTTGCGCACAATGTGCAGTGTTCTAGCTGTCCGAGGCGTCCATGACCTGGTCAACGCCACCGACTACCCGGGGAGGGCACTTCTCGCCTATACCTTCTTGGGACGTCGTGGTGCCTCTTTTTTGCTCAAGTAACAGGTCCTTCAGCCGAACAGCAGCCGAGGTTTTTTAGGTATGTCTGCCGGCCGGCCGAGTCTCTCGCAGCTGCCTTGCCCGAGGTCGACGTCACTAAGACAAGCCTACCGCGTTTGCGAGCTCCTCGCTATCCGGGAGGCTGCACCAGAACAGCTCGAACGGATCAGGCGGGTGCGGTGGCGAGATTTGACGTCTAGCACTCTTCCACCAGAAGTTCGCGACATAGGCTGGCTGCGAGGCTGGAGGGTCTCACCCGCAGGAGTCCATGTAGTAGCGTGGGGCATCGCCCCTTCTTCGCGGTGTCCTCAGTGTGGCAACACTGAAACCCTAAAGCATGCCATGTTTGAGTGCATGGTTGCTAGAACGATTTGGCGGCTCATGTCGCGTATGTTTTTTGCCACCTTGAACTCCCGCACCAGGCCACGCGAGTGTTTGTGTGGCTTCTGTTGTGTGCGGGTGCATTTGTTTTGTGGCGGCAGAGAGGCACGGCTTCCTTGCAGGGTCGACCCCAGCGGGCCATGTTCCCATTGTTGCTGAGGGTGAGAGCGCGCCTGTTCGAACAGGCGTGCTTAGAGTGGGTCACCCTCGACGAGGAAGAATTCCTGCGCCGATGGAGCACCCGGTTCATCAACATCAACACAAGCAGGAGCCGCGTCACCGTGCAGCGCCTGCCATACTGAGTGTGCCGCGCAATCTCTGTGTGCGGCGATTGTGAGCCGTGTGTTGTGCGTGAATGCCCCGCGTGCTTCCCTCCACACGTAGGTCTATCTTTTGGACTCTTTTGGACAGTCACGGATTATTTATTTGTGCATTTTATCCCAACGTGCAGTTTTTGCATAGGTAGGGTGACGCTAGTCGCCAAACCATGTCTTTAGTTTAGGTTGGGCGACATTAGTCGCCGTTCTGTGTCTTTGTCTTTACGAGGGATGCCAGTCCCATTCAGGCCTGTTGTAAATAAACTTATCTTGAGTATGTAATCACGCATTGTGACCTGTTGTCTGTGCGCTGTTTATGCCTGTTTATAAGTAAGTGCTGTCGCCAGTATGAAGGAAACCTTCGAACTGACCTTGTATATCGTGATTAACTGGCACAGTTCGCTTATGCTTCTGTCAGTTGCACATTCATTCTACCATGACTGAGAGACACGCGGCCCAGGATATTTGACGCTCCTGCGCACAGACAACACGATTACAAGGCGGGCCCGCAGACGGACTCTGAACCTCTCAACTCTTGAAGCCTCGGCATCACGCGAGCGACGAGCGAGAAGGCCACTGCAAAAATGACCACAGCGAATGTACCAAGTTTCGAGTGAGGCTATTTTCGAGAGAGACAAGCGGGTGAACGAAGACGCTGCACTACATCCGTCCACGCTCTGCAGATCCATCGAAACAAGGTAAATTCTTCAATAAACGAGTGCGCTTTTAAATTCAGTATCCAGCCTCAATACTGACCCTTATGTTGCGCAAATTTTAACTGCACAGTCATTGCAGAGTCGGCTCAGTAATCTAAGAACATGAAGCAATGCACTAGCTGCCAGACATAGCACATTATCCTAAGCGGAGGCAAACGTCAAATCAAACCACAGCCGCGATCAAATCTGACATGCAGAGCCCTGCACGACACCATGCCATCCGCTCAACTGCTCACATTTCGCTGCGCAAGTACTTCGTCGACATCCACGACGACGGGTCAAAACACAGCACCATAGAACAGCTGCACATAACTCACGTATTGAGCCTATGTATCAGGGCCAGTTGATATCAAGCGCAAGGGCTTAGCTTCATCGCACTGGCTTGCAGACTATGCTCTCCAAAGCATGCGTTTTCGTTCCTACATAAGGCACTCATGAAACCTACACGAAACGAAACTTTGGGTTTAGAGCCTTTTTACACAGCAGTGGCACTGTAAGTTCACACGACAGGATAGAGGTGGCGCTAGCTGTCCAGGGAGATTAAAGTGAGATACAACAGCGCGTTAGTGATGGCTGGGAGTGTTGGGAGAGACACTGTTGAGCCTACTCTGCCCTCAGGAGTAGCGCGGAGGTTAGCTTTTCAGGTATCTAAGCGCCACATAAGAATCATGCAGAATGCGGTTTTCCGCTAAATTAAAGTCGCGTTCGATTAGTTGCATATGAAGTTTGCTCACGTGTGTAGATCCGAACCACTCCCACAATACACCTCTTGAATTCTACCGTGCACTGCATCGATACAGCGATGTCCAGAAGTGTGTTTGGTCCAGTGTGTGTAACCGGTTTCGAATCCAGTCATTTTGCCCGGAACCGGAACGATTCAAAGGAACCGTTTCGAGCCGGTCCGGGAGTCGCATAAGCCACGTTTTTCTTCCAGAATAGCATAATTTTCACTTTTATTTTTACCCAAAATGTGAAGTTCTGACTCGTATAGTAAGCCACTAAAGCAGTCTGCGCTATGCAAGGTGAAATTTGCACCCAGTCTACGAGGCAACAATGAAACCTAATTGGCGCTTCTGTAATATGCCTTTGGCGATTATTAAGCGTTGTGCGCGAGCCCGGCTGATGTAAAATCTTAATTATTATTGGTCTCCCACTTTCACATGTTGGCAGGTAGCTTTATTCGATTTGTTAACACAGTTCTAAGACACTAAGCACCCAAAGAGAATAGCTTTGTGAAGACCCCCCATAATGCGCAGGTCCACACAGGACGGAGAGGCAAAGAGACACCGTATGGCTCAGTTTAAACAAACAGATATATTCAATGATTATACATCAGAGGCTGGGATGTCCGAGCTTACGTGCCGACGACTTCATGGGGACGATGGAGGAGCTCCGGAGTTGAGCTCGAACGGTTGCTGGCAGAAGCTGCACGCCGTCGGGCTTCGGCGCTGAAGGCCCACTTGGCGAACGATGTCGTCCCTAGCGTTTTTTCTTCCGTACTCCTTGTCGATTTTTATATCCTCTTATCCCCACATTCCCTAGGGTGAGGACGCCCACGCCGGAGTGGGAGGGGCCTAGGGCTTTCACTTGGGCGCACAAACACACCACCCACATCTGGTCTCGCCCCCGTCACGTGTTGAGTCCGAGGGAAAGAAGGTTGTCGTCGAGGTAGCGTCGGCTGTGGTAGACGGTCTATGGCCCGCTGACGGTTCCCGCGGGTCACCGACCTCCGTTCTCCAACAAATGACACTCGCCACTCAAGGCCGGAACGCGAGGTCACTAAAAGGCCGGGAAAGTGGTCCCTTGTCCTAGGATGTGCTCGGGAGTGTTGGTGATGATGCCCGCCGTCTTGTCACGGGGCCAGGCCCACCGAAACGAGGCCCTTTGTCCCCGGCACGGTCACGGCAATTGGGGAAGATAACGCCCGTCTCCCCGCGGCGGCGGCGGCGGCGGCGTTCGCCACGTGCCGACACTATAGAAAGGGCGTCAGGTTGTGCTTAAACCCCTTCGTTTTGGTCGTTCACTCTCAACGAGTATGGCTCGGTAATTGATGATGCTCGCTGTCTTGTCACGGGGCCAGGCCCGCCGAAAGGAGGCCATTTGTCCCCGGCACAGTTACGGCAATTGGGGAACATAACGCCCGTCTCCCCGCGGCGGCGGCGGCGACGTTCGACACGTGCCGACACTATGGAAAGGGGGTCCGGTTGTGCTTAAACCCCTTCGTTTTGGTCGTTCACTCTCAACGAGTATGGCTCGGTAATTGATGATGCCTGCCGTCTTGTCACGGGGCCAGGCCCGCCGAAACGAGGCCCTTCGTAGCACACACAAGGAACGTCACAGCTTCCCTTCCCTACTGCCAAGTAGGACAATTATTTGCACTATATGTGCTACGGCCCAACAAGTTTTCGCAACAATAAATTTCTGAAGTATTCGTTCTCGCAGAAAGCAAGTGCAAAATAAAACCCAGCACGATAGCTAGATCAGTGGCTGTGGCACTCGGCTACTGAATTGAAGGTTACGGGTTCGATCTCGGCCGGGAAGTGGAAAATTACAAGTATGGACAGCGAATTCAGCGCACGTTAGAGAAACCCGGTGGCAGCTAGCACGGAACACATAATGTCTTTCAAGCGCCTGGAAACAACTACAAGCAACAATACACGTTTTGTGCCAAATATAAACGTGTGAAATACGCCTATGGTAGGATATTCATTGAAAATATTTCTAAAACGTCTAGTTCAAAATCACGTTTAGAGCTCATGTTTAAGTTGGAGGAAGAAATAGAAACACAGCAACCATCAACTTGCAAGTTATCGTCTGCCACATCGTCTGCTGTTCGTGCGCAAGCGCGCCGAGACGGCGGCCAAGGAAGGAGGGGTCGGGGCGGCAGAGGGGAGCGGCTTCAGAAAATATGACGTGAGCGCCTTTCTTCAGTTCTTTCCTTCCTCCATGTCTTCTAAGAACTTCATAGAGAAACGAGCCAAGCCCAACGTCCGAACAATGTCCGCGTCTGCGTGGGCAAGGACAGCCGCTGACGGGAATCATTAACGCTGTCAGGTCATGCCCTTAAAGGCGCGGCTAAGCTGTCGCCCAAATTTTCGTCCGTTTGTTGCTTGTTATGGCGCAGCTTGCCACTTAAATCGAGAACGTCTATTGCGACATCAGAGCAATTGCGCAATCCGGTTTAAGATGCATGGGTATAATTGTATGCGCGGCACATACCCCAACCGTCTGCGCTAATCGCTCTGCTGCACTTGGGCTGACTGGCTGCCTGCACGAGCTTCGCCTCAATGTACTTCGTTACAAATGCGGCCGGTTGAGTGGTTTCCACGGTGAAAGAATTTATTATATTCATACACCATGGTTGCTGCACGTCGGATCCTGCGGTGCACTCAGATTGAACAAATTCGTTTTCTTTTTGCAGACAAGCCCCTCATTGGCTAATATTGCTCTTTTTTTTCTCGTTCATAACTACAGTATCCAACCGCGTTGACCGAGCGTAGCTAATGCATTAACGAGAACTCGCGCAATGGGCGTAAAGCAGTCGCTGGGAACCTTACCGTGTGGGCTTCTGCGCGGGTAAGTAGCCCTTATAGACGACTGGCACTCGGTCAGAATCCTAGTAAGACACTCCGAGTATTCGATCTTGTTGTTTCCCTCGAGCCACAAGCGGCGCGTAAACCGAATTAGGGGATGAACTTTGTTCACTGCTAGCATTGTTGTTATTCAGTACACAAAGTTTCCTATACGCACAGAAAATTTGTTCTGGGGTTTTAATTTAATTTTCTCCCAATTTTTGTCTTTCTTTTTCTTCTAGAAGCACAAGAGACCAGTTGTTGTTTTCAAGCAAAATTCAGGTTTCCCAAGAAGACAGCTCAATTCAGAACGACGCTTTTCTTTCATCATACGTGTTTTGAAACACATCATTAGTGGGCGCTGTGATTCATCTCTGCGAGCATTACCCATCATTCAATGAGGCGTTTTCTCCATTCCTTTTATTAACGGTATCGAGTATGTGGTTCTGCACAGCAACCACAACATGGTTCCAACAAGACAAAGCAAATGCATTATCCACAAACAGAGCGCAGATGGTCACACTCGATATGATAATGCTGAAGAGATATCCAACAATCCTGGTGAACAAGCTTTCTTTGACCGGGAAACCATTTAAGAACGCGCTTTTTTCCACATAATGTCAGATTTCAACATAACAATCAATCTACCTGCTGATAAGCAGACGGCAGCCTTGTACTTGTTTCTATTAACGTTTTTGCTATCGTCAAAAGCGATACCCTTTGGTTTTCAATGGTAGTCTCAAGTACTCCATGCGATCGATGGAAACACTTGACAAGAAAGATTTTGCAGTATATGAGAAGAATATACCATTTCATTCGATATTTCCATGTCAGCATTTCACAATATTCGAGCCTGCTAAATTTCTGTCCGATAATTTTAGGCATGAGGTGGCACTTCGAGACGCAGAAGAATTAAATAAGGATAAAAGTTGCAGA
Source organism: Amblyomma americanum (assembly GCA_030143305.2). Taxonomy (NCBI): domain Eukaryota; kingdom Metazoa; phylum Arthropoda; class Arachnida; order Ixodida; family Ixodidae; genus Amblyomma; species Amblyomma americanum. Next base: position 101,093 of record JARKHS020003533.1, read on the forward strand.
TGCGCCGCCCATCGAGTGGTTTCATTACTTCTCTTTAGCCAGTAACATTACTTTTATCCTGTACTTTCGTATCGCCTGCGCACGCTAAACTTTACTCGCATGCAGTGCCTCTTTCGCACTCGAGATTAAAGAGGTATTTGACTTCTCTGAGCTCCATGCGTTGGGGTACATGCCGAACAAACATAATCTTCATGGAGCAAACAATGCAAGGAGATATGTTTGTTCCGCCCGCCGTCCTTCATCACTTTGATGAAGTACACACGGCATATTATGCTTCTTTTGGTGGCAGATAAATGTCTAGGTTAAAATTTCAAAAAGCCTGCAGAGCTTGCCTTTTCATTACCAAAATTTTCATTACTGGAAAAAATAATTTGAGAGCAATGAGCCATTAAAAATGGTAGTGCTTACAACAAGAAAAAAACAAAACTTATCTGAATCTGTTTAGTGGTATCCAGAATGTTTTTTTCGCAGTGTTGGACAATGCACTTCGTATAAGATGGCGCTCATCAATCGGGGCCAGTGATGAAGGCAGATGCGCACCAAGAAATGCTGGACGAGCTGACTTCTTCAACGGGAAGTTATTTAAGAGAGCAATTTATGACAGCAAGACGCAGCCCACTGGCTTACTATGGGACTCTTAACTTCTCGGTGCTAGCCAGGACAAACCTTAAATTGAAGGTTTTACTACTCAGAGGAAAAACCATTCGCATCAGTATATGTTCATAATACTATCTTACAATATTTTGTGGTTTGTGCACAATTAGAAGCTATGTTCAAAAAAGCTGAAGTTTATTTCAATCTTCATATTAAGAAGGACGGATACCTGGTAAACTTAGCAAAAGTTTTGTTGTGGGCGGTACAGCGCGAATGAGAAGAAAGAAAAAATCAGATGACGACACAGGCGAGCGCTACCTCCCAACTGGTTTTGTTATTCAGAAAAAAAAACACACTTTATAAATCACAGTTGTATGGTGTTAAAGAGCTTAGAACACTTGCACAAAGGACTTCGAAAGGGTGCTAGATTAACAACTCATCTGCTGCGCAGTGAACCCGGTGTTGAATAACCAAGATTTATCAAGAATCGAGCCTCCCTCATCAAGGAGCAATAAAAAAGCTCGTAACTGATATGGGGGACCAACGTAAAACGGACGAATGACCTAGGAAAGAGAAGACAACGCGGGCACTGTCTACCAACTAAATTTTATTGGAAAAACACCTGCAATATATAAGGTGAAAAACGCACGAAACCAAACAAACAAGAAAATTAGAAACATATCGAGATTACAATGCGGAGGGAAGCGTCTTATCCAGGAAGGTTATCTGCTTTTCCTGTAAAGCCAGGGATGGTATCGCCACAATTGTGTCCGTGTTCTTAGCGATGCAATAAGCTTCGTAGATTTAACTGCCTAACTGGTTGCTGCTGTAGCAATGGATCTCCTTGTTATGAAAGTCAGGCAGGCAAGGGTCGTCATTTTTATCTTGGCAATCCCAGCAATGCTCCACTAGGTTCGAAGAAGAATTTAAGGCAGCCTTTTATTGCTCATACTTCCGCTCGAGATCTTGTTCGTCCGTTACATCCCCAACCGGAATTCACAACAGAAGTGACACCACACCATCGTTCAGTCTGGTACGCTTTTCTATTCAATAACAAAAAAATCTTTTTGCACGATTGGATTCGAACTAACATCTTTCTGATCAGCAGCCGATCGTGCTCTACAACGGAGCTTGCTGCCAACGCTTATGTATTTCTCCTTGTCTATGACGCTGGAGAATGTTTTCGGAAAGGCGTCGAATCAGAAGGATGCCTCCCAAACGACCTCCAAAGTCCCCAGCATTTAAGGTTCACAAACAACTGTGTACTTAATTAACATCTTAACCACACATCAGTGACGCAAGCAAGACCTCGCTAAAGGCTTTCCCCTCGCCGCACTTCAGGTCAACAAAGTGCCCCCCCCCCCTGAATTTTTTTCGTCTCGAGGGAATTGTCGTGCTCTTTTAGTGCGATATTTATGCACCTGTCCGCCTGGTCATAATATGCCTTTCCGCAAGACAAAAGAACCCTTTACACGACGCCTTTTTTGCAGTTTATGAATTTTTCTGCGTGTGAAACTGAGCAAAGCCGATTACCTTTTCTAAAAGAGCCCGGATCCAGCTTCTTGTGCACAGCAGCGCGTACTTTCCCAACTTTATGTTCAGCGGAGAGCACCACCTGGATATTCTGCGCAGCGATCTTTCTCAGACGACGATGTGAGACACCGTGCATGTACTGGATGCACTCGACCTTCCATCGTGCCTCTTCCTGCTGCCCTTGAGGATGAGGTGCCGCCTTTAGCTTCAGCTTGCTCAGGATTCTTTCCGCTAACCGTGCCAGGTTCTTTTCTTGATCTAACAAAAATCTAATTTAATGCCGTGGATCGGTTTCGTTTAGCAATGCTGCCAATATTTATGCATAGTAGTTCTATTACTCTTCGGATAGAAAAAGTTTGGCCCGAGAAGACGTCTGCATTGTCTAAGCTCCAAACACATAGCTAGAGGTGCGTTCAGGTCAGGGATTTTCTCAACCACACCTAGTTTACAGTCACAAGAGCATTACAGCTCCTGCTCCTTACGACAATGCCAATCACAATCACGGCAACCAAATTTTCTAAGAATTTTGACCCTTCCTCCTGATTGCGCCTTTGAAAGTTTCTATATCCTTTCCTTTTCTGCTGTAAACAAAAAATTGAGAAAAATTTAGAGAGCACGACTCCCGACTCGGTGTATACAATCTAGACGTAGCAGGGCCATCACCCACGATATTTTACTCTGCCGCTGTCTTTCACCAGGAAATGCATGTTGACGGACTCTCCTTCCGAGCCCAGAATTCAATGCGAGCCGAGGAAGTAGCGATAGTGCTTTCTGCCACCCATTTCAATTCGAGAAAAATCATCACGGACTCCCGAAAAGCTTGTGATTATTACTTGGCAGGGGTAATCTCCCCCTTAGTTGCTTGTATTTAAGGCAGACTGCCACTGATAGAACACCGAAAAAAATTATTTAGCCCCGGGGGACCTGAGCTTACGAGATAATGAGGCCGCTGACACGCCTCACCAAGAGCTTCCTTACCGGGCTCCTCATCTCAGCTCTTCTGCCTCGGAGACAAACCAGCCACAGAACCGGTTCAGGGAAATCATAACAGATTATATTGACAACCACTGCCTTTTCCCGGCCCCCGCAGAGGGGCTAAGATGAAGGAGCGAACCTTAAGGCGCCTACAAACAGGTACTCTATTATGTCCTGCAGTCATCAAATATTACGATCCTAGCACGGATGGGCAATGCCCGAACTGCGCGGTGAGCTGTGATATATTCCACATGGTGTGGGCATGTACTCAAATTCCCCACCTCCGCCTTCCCCTACCCCTTCCCGAGCAACAGGGTAGACTACCCTCCTCTACATTTCCTCGCTTGAGTCCCAAGAGTGAGAAAGAAGTAACTTTAATTTGCACCCGTAAAAAGTAACGGGGCAGAAAGCTATACCCTAAACCGGCATTCATTCCCCAAACCGTCGGCCGCAATTCTTTTGGACTGGGTGGGGTCAGGGCGGACCGATGACTTTGTGTCGTTCTTCTTCTTCGTGGTTGAGCAATAAGGTCTCCCGGGATTGTACATTCTTATTCGTGTCGTTCTGAAAAGGGCAGCTCCAGACCATGTGGACCAGATCTGCAATGTTATTGCAGTGCGTACATCTAGGAATAAAGACTTCTGGATGCCATTTACTGTACAGTCTAGGGTTTGGAATCACCCTGGTTCGCAATTTCCTCAACATTTGATTTCCTCTTTCCTAGTGAGCTGTTTATCTCCTGCCTGAAAAGGTCTTACGACCGAACTTATAATGAGAAATTATTTCATGGAATGTTGTGAGTTCGTCATCATGGGAGTTCGTCACCCAATAGGAGGTGTTCTTCGTGGGGAGACGGTGCGTCAACGGCGATCGACCGCAAAGTGAGGCCCCGGGCGGTCGCGCTCGGCTTCTCGTTCCCCCACCGGTCCTGATGACCTGGGGACCGGATCAGTGAGATTAGTTGTGGCGGTTTAGATTAATTTCTGCCCATATCATAGTTCTTATTGGCTGCCATAGAGTCACTTACTGTCACCCTTGTACCGTTTTGTATTACTGCTAGAGCAATTGCAAATTATGCCTCTGTTGCACTTGGGTTTTCAACGGAGCAGCACGAAATGGGGTCTCCACTCTCAAGAACCGCTACCGCTGTGTGTGTTGCCTTGCGATCGTATTCGCCAGCGTCCGTGTAGAGCACATCGAATTTACATCGAAATTTGCCCTTTAGGCCCACAGCCCTATCTTTCCGTCTACCTTGAGAAATACCGGATGCATGCTCTTTGGCAGCGGTGGAGTTTTGAGTCTATTCCTGGTTGCTCTAGGTACGTTATCTGTCCGTTTTGAACACTCCTAGTGTTCGAACCCCAGACGCTCCGTGATTTTCCTCCCAGATTTGGTTTTTAAAAGCCTTTGACGCTGCGACACCGCGGCGGCTTCCGTGAGCTCATTCAGAGTGTTGGAGTCACCTAGGCTGAAAAGTTCTACCGCCGAAGTGCTCGGAGGAAGACCTAGTGCTGTTTTGATCCCTTTTAAGATTATGATTTCAGTTTTGTCCTTTTCTGCTTTGGCCAGTTTGAGATAAGAGGCAACGTATAGCACTTGGCTTATGAAGAAAGCTTAACGAATCTCAAAAGATTGGCCTCCTTCGTCCCCGCATGCTTGCAAGAATGCGCTAGAGTAGCCGGCACGTCTGGCTGGTACTCGCTTCAGGTCTTATGATATTTTCTGTGTTTTTACCCATTTCCTTGTATGAGCTGCCCTAGGACTTCAATACAGTCTACAATCGGAATGGAATTGCTACTTACTCGCAAAGCAATATCACAGCTTTTTCAAGCGGGACTATATCTTTTCCTTTTTTGAGATGACAGAAAAAAAACTCTGATTTTTCTGCCTATCATTCTAACTCAATCGGCTAGAGATATTTCTCTATTACGCCTGTGGCTCTCTGAAGTTTGCTTTCAATCTGTCCATCGCTACCTCTCCTCACCCACCGCGTCAAATCATCGGCATATATGGTGTGATGCAGATTTGTGATTCCGTTCAGCTGCCCTGGGAGCCAAATCACCGCTACATTAATCAGGGTCGGAGAGAAAACTGACCTTTGCGGCCGCTCTATATTCCATATTCTATTGCTTTAGAGTAATTGTCCACCCAGCCTGATGGTAGCAGTCCGATTGGAGAGAAAGTCCCTTACGCAGTTATAAGTCGTGACTCCAGCATTTAGCGTGCTAAGGTTCTCAAGTATGGCTACGTGGTTGACACTGTAAAAAGCTTCGAAGGCGTCCAGTGCCACAATGACCCTAGTATCAACAGCATTTTTATCGATTACCTGCTCCTTCAGCTGTAGAATGGCATCGAATGCTGATAGGTTTGATCTGAAGCCTATCATGGTATCAGGATAAAGTGTTTGCGGGTGTTTATCGTCCCAAAGCAACTCAGGCTAAGAGAGACGCCGGCATCAGGCTAACGATTTTGATCTTCCATGAATCTATTCAGTCTATATTGAAATAAGTGCTCCATCAATTTTTCAAACCAAGATGTGATGGAAGTGGGTCTGACATGCTCAAAGCTGAGCTTCTCTCCTGGCTTCGCAATGAAGGCCAGGTTCGCAGCTTTCCACGCTTGCGGTATCTCTCCCTTCTTCCAGCATTTTTTCATGAAGGTTCTAAGATTCCGAATGGAACCGTCGTCAAGATTCCTGAGCATCCAGTTGTTTATTATGTCTGACCGGGCAGCCGTTTTGGATTTTATGATGTAGAGTTTAACCCTCACTTCCCCGACAGTGATGGGACTGTCCAATACCGAGTTTACCGAGACCGCGGATTGAAGGACTCCAGGACAGCTGAGGTAGCGATCCCTAACCTCGGCTATAAGTTCTTTTGTCGGACCTTCATATTTATACGCCAGCTATTGAAGCTGCTGTCGAGCCTCCGATTTCGTTTTCTCTGCATCTAATAGATGTCGGAGCAGTTTCCACGTTCCGGCGCTACCAATGTTCCTATTCATTCGTTACACAAATATTACCCCAATTTTGCTAGGTGAGTTCCAATGCATACTCTTCAATTTGTTTGTTGAATGCTTCTAGTTGATTTCTGAGATTCCTGTCACGTTTTCTCTGGCTTATCTTTTGTAGCGGCGCTGGCATCGCCAGCGGCACTGACGAAGATGCTGATGGGAGCGCGGCCTCGCTCGCGCAACAGAGAACGCATTCGGCGACCGGCCTAGATAGATAGATAGATAGATAGATAGATAGATAGATAGATAGATAGATAGATAGATAGATAGATAGATAGATAGATAGATAGATAGATAGATAGATAGATAGATAGATAGATAGATAGATAGATAGATAGATAGATAGATAGATAGATAGATAGATAGATAGATAGATAGATAGATAGATAGATAGATAGATAGATAGACAGACAGACAGACAGACAGACAGACAGACAGACAGACAGACAGACAGACAGACAGACAGACAGACAGACAGACAGATAGATAGATAGATAGATAGACAGACAGAGAGATAGATAGATAGATAGATAGATAGATAGATAGATAGATAGATAGATAGATAGATAGATAGATAGATAGATAGATAGATAGATAGATAGATAGATAGATAGATAGATAGATAGATAGATAGATAGATAGATAGATAGATAGATAGGATAGGTAGGTAGGTAGGTAGGTAGGTAGGTAGGTAGGTAGATAGATAGATAGATAGATAGATAGATAGATAGATAGATAGATAGATAGATAGATAGATAGATAGATAGATAGATAGATAGATAGATAGATAGATAGATAGATAGATAGGTAGGTAGGTAGGTAGGTAGGTAGGTAGGTAGATAGATAGATAGATAGATAGATAGATAGATAGATAGATAGATAGATAGATAGATAGATAGATAGATAGATAGATAGATAGATAGATAGATAGATAGATAGATAGATAGATAGATAGATAGGTAGGTAGGTAGGTAGGTAGGTAGGTAGGTAGGTAGATAGATAGATAGATAGATAGATAGATAGATAGATAGATAGATAGATAGATAGATAGATAGATAGATAGATAGATAGATAGATAGATAGATAGATAGATAGAGTAGGTAGGTAGGTAGGTAGGTAGATAGATAGATAGATAGATAGATAGATAGATAGATAGATAGATAGATAGATAGATAGATAGATAGATAGATAGATAGATAGATAGATAGATAGATAGATAGATAGATAGATAGATAGATAGATAGATAGATAGATAGATAGATAGATAGATAGATAGATAGATAGATAGATAGATAGATAGATAGATAGATAGATAGATAGATAGATAGATAGATAGATAGATAGATAGATAGATAGATAGATAGATAGATAGATAGATAGATAGATAGATAGATAGATAGATAGATAGATAGATAGATAGATAGATAGATAGATAGATAGATAGATAGATAGATAGATAGATAGATAGATAGATAGATAGATAGATAGATAGATAGATAGATAGATAGATAGATAGATAGATAGATAGATAGATAGATAGATAGATAGATAGATAGATAGATAGATAGATAGATAGATAGATAGATAGATAGATAGATAGATAGATAGATAGATAGATAGATAGATAGATAGATAGATAGATAGATAGATAGATAGATAGATAGATAGATAGATAGATAGATAGATAGATAGATAGATAGATAGATAGATAGATAGATAGATAGATAGATAGATAGATAGATAGATAGATAGATAGATAGATAGATAGATAGATAGATAGATAGATAGATAGATAGATAGATAGATAGATAGATAGATAGATAGATAGATAGATAGATAGATAGATAGATAGATAGATAGATAGATAGATAGATAGATAGATAGATAGATAGATAGATAGGAGGTGGGTAGGTAGGTAGATAGATAGATAGGTAGGTAGGTAGGGGGGGTAGGTAGGTAGGTAGGTAGATAGATAGATAGATAGATAGATAGATAGATAGATAGATAGATAGATAGATAGATAGATAGATAGATAGATAGATAGATAGATAGATAGATAGATTGATTGTTGCCAGGAAAAAAGAAAAGGAAAGTGCACAGGCCTGCTCACTAGCTCAAGACGAGCCACAATCGCTACCACGTGCAGATAGTAGGAGAGTTGAAAGATAGGATAGAAAGGCAGGATAGTAAAGACGGGCTAAAGACAAGGCCGATCGGGGAGGTAGTGCAATACCGGGCCAACCGGTGGCGGGAGTGAAGCATTCTTGAAACTCTCCGCCACATTTCCAAAAATAAGTCCAATTGGACCTGTAACAGATACTCTACGGGGTCCGGGGACCGGCGTGGCCAGCAACATCAGCAGCCCACTCCACCTGCTCACCAGCCGTGGTTACCGGGACCTCCAATGAATGGGGATCATATTCCTCCTCTGGTGACTCCGAACGACAGCTTAGGCACACGCAACGCCACTCCAACCGGCTCTTCGCTCCACTCCCCTCATCCTGTCAATACACTTGGCCTTGCCGCTGCATGCTTGCTGTTTGCACCCGGCTTTCGGCAGCTTCTTCTCTCCGCCACGCCCGCGCCTACCATCGTATCCGGTGAGTTCTTTCAGGAGTATCAGCGCTCCTTCCTACCTAGGCTGCCCAGTCTACCCGCGTTTGATGCCAGGGACCCCGTTTTGTGGCTGGCGCTGCTGGTCTCGCTCTTTCACATCCACCATGTGTCAAGCCAGCTGCAGCGCTTTCAGTACGCCTTCCGCGAGCTCCAACCCAATCTCCTGGCACTTCTTGCGCTCCTGTTCCCGATTCAGAAGCTGCGGCGCCTCTCAACGCACCACCACTGGCCACATTCCCTCACAGAGCTGCTTCCGATTTCCCCCCGCCAGCTACAACTACAACGCCGGAGCCGCTCCCCACACCGGTCTCTCCACTATCGCCACTACCGAATGTGCCCTCACCCACTGTTCGGCAAGTGCCACGCATGCGCGCGTCGGTCTCTTGCCAACATTCTCAACAAGATGCCTCATACTACACCGCGGTTTCTCCTAAGTTTGCTCCAGCGGCCTCTACGGTGGGCCATCCACCTGCGAGCTGCCGTCCCAGGGCGCCTCCTGCCCATCCCTGCTTGCCAGCTGTGGCGCTTGGACCATTACCGGAAGAACCCTCCCTCGACCTGGGCCCCTATTCGTTTCTAGTCGCATGTTCGCTTGCTACCTCTAGCCTAACCAGAGTGAGCCCAACACTTCTTATCGCTTGACGCGCGTGTAAGCCCCACCAGAACTTTGTCGCTCATCACGCGCCGCTCGAACCGCCTGATAATGATCCCTGCCAGCCTGGCGCCTTCACATAGTGACTGTACCTCCGCGACAGACAAGATAACCATCGAAGGAGGTTTCATGCTTCCGACGCATTACAGCATGCCCCATCTAACACTGCCAATGAACTCAGCACTATCACTTCCTTCCAATTCTAACCCCTACGTCACGGACTTCTGCCCTCAGTTCCCTACAAGCAGTGCCAATGCCACAGTGGGCTCACTTTTGCTAACAGTCGGTACACACCGTCGCCCGCTTCGACCACTTCTCTACACGGCAGCCCGAGCCCGACGGAGCAGATCGGTAGTCCAATGTCGTGCGCAGTCGTTTCAATATCGCCAGCGGCCGAGGCATCCCATTCTCTTCTACGGCTGTGGTTTCTTCTCGCCATACCTTCGCCTACACCGAGTGGGCCAGCACACATCGCATATCTCCCGTACATCCCCACGCGGCTGTGTTTTCTGTATTGGCCTTTCCCGGACAGCCACTGGTGGGACCTTTCCCGGCCCCACCAGTAGGCCTTGCGACTGAAGCACGCCTAGCTCACCTCCCGTTCCTCGATCACTTTTCGAGCCTGTTTTTTTGTCATCCTCATCAAGTTTTGGCTCTTCAAGAACTTTGTGAAACAGCCAGCGTCAAGCACCCGAGTTCGATTCTCCCGCACGATGGCCTTCACGAACTCTGCCCGAACATCACTCGCCTGAAGAAACTTGTAGATATTGTTTTCGTACCATTTTCATATTTTATTTTATCGCGCATCACGCTATGGGAGGGGGGAGGGCACCTGAAGCAGCGCTCGCATCGCCAGCGGCTCTGATGATTATGGGTGCGTGACCTCCCTCGCGCAACACAGAGCACATTCGGCAACCGGCCTAGCCAGCCACATCAACAGCCCGTTCCGCGTGCTAGCCAGCCGCGGCTGTCTTTTCCTCCAATAACTGTGGATCACCTTCCACGCTTTTTCGTTATTTCTTTTCCTGCCATAAACTCACGAGATGCCTGTCAACGACTTCCGGATCACCTTTAAATTCATTGTCTTTGGTAGCGTCCCGAACAGACTGAATAACTCTTGCTCCAATTGTTAATATCGCTTATCGGGTCCGGTCCCGATCTGATACGTTTAACGGTGCCTCAATGTACAGTCTCAACTCTCCTCTTACTGAACACCGGTGGGCCATTCTCAACGATGATCTCTAGCATCATATGATCGCTACTTAGGTCTTTCCCCGGTGTTGCACCATGTAGCAATGATGCATGCCACTACCGACCAAGGTTAGATGTGGTGTCGTTTCCTCGGATACTCTATTTCTCTTCATAGTCCGCCTCATCGGGTTCGTAATGAGAATGAGCCCATGTTGATGAATTTTATCCCAGAGACTTCTGCTTTTAACCTGCGTGAATTTATATCCCCCTCCCGAATGGTGCTCATTAAAATCGCCCAGTTCCAAGAGCGGAATCCTTTTTGAAATAACTTCAGTCTTCTTAAAAGGATCGCCAAAGTCCCATTTGCGCTGCCTAGGCGAGCTATACACGTCCAGGAAGAAAAGGTTGTTGCGATTACGAGAGATGAGTTCGACCAAAACATGACCGATATGCGCATTCCCCGTCTCGTGCTGCAGCGTTGAAACGTTTCTTTTTTAGGAAGGCAGTCACTTGGGTAGCGTTACCCAACCGCGAAATAGGTTTGTAACCCGCTAATTTAGCATTTTTCCCCCACATTCTGACTGCAATAACCTCCGGTAGATTGCCATTGCCTAGAAAGCACTGCGAAACCGCATGTTTACGCGAGAAACCTCTACAGTTCCAATGCCAATCATTGTTATTACAGTGACGCGCAGATCCATTGTATTTGAGTATTTGTGGCTCTTGGAAGAGCCGTTGAACTGCCTGTCCCTATAGTGAACCTTCATTTGCTCGACAGCAGTGCCCATCTGTTTCAGCTGCTCAACTACCGTTTGAAGCATTCCATGCAACGTCTTGGTTTCAACCTCAAGAGCAACAATTCCCACTCCGTGATGATCCTCGACCTCTGTTTCCTTAGCCCTCTTCCTCTTTAAGGGTGGAGGATTAGGTGTCCGGGATGTTTCCGGTTCCGGTTCAGGATTTTTCTAGCTCTTTCTTAACTCAAGTTGTTTTCGTAATTCTGCAATTTTCTCTTTTAAAATATCGTTTTGCTGTTTAAGAGCTATAATGATTGCTGCATTAGCATCCTGAGAGACCTTATTTACCCAACCAACCTTCGGTCCAGTACACTTTGTCTTCGTCTGCGTGCCGCCACTACGCTCCCGGGGTTCCTTCGGTGTAGGTTTCTCTTTTCTCAGTGATGGACGGCGAAGGAAATATTCGGAGCGCCGTCTCGACTTGCTGCGATGCGCCGATTCACTCCTCGAACGCTCTCTAAACCAGCTTTTCATGCTGCGCTGTTGCTTTTCTGTGTCAGCCTTGCTTCGCTCTTCATTCTCGCTCGCTTCGCATTCCAGCTTCATTTCCCTCTGTCGCTTCTTGACTATATAAGGTGTTCGGAAGAATGCCTTGCACCTCTTATCTCTGGTGATGTCATCCTTGCCATACAGTTGGCACCTCGGCAGTGTCGGCACACACTCGTGGGCCTTCGTCGGGGAGTTTGCCCCACACCCTCTGCACTTTGCATGCGGAATGTCGCACCCTTCAACACCCCTCAAAACACATATAGCATACCTTTATATCTCTTCTCGTATAGACAGCACTTCATTGGCGCCCCGAAACAGATCATCCAATTCCGCACATAGTTGTGAAAAATAGTAATGATCACCGAGTTAGAGTCACCCATCCTCCGCGCACCAAGAATGGGAGGATTATGCGGGGGTGAGAAATCCAATTCTAATTCTTTCTCAGACAGCCTCAGATCGAGACCGCCTACCACTTCCTTGCCACAGCTTTCAGGTGCCGCCATCTAAGTCCACACCACGTGCTTCTTCTCGTCGAGCTTTTTGGACTGCAGTACCAACACTTTTTTGGCATCGTCCTCGTTCGGCGTGCTTTCTATCAGTGTTCCCTGCTTGTCGTTCACGAAGATCCTGTCCTCTTCTTGACCTTTCCGCCACGGAATGCCAGCCGCCATCCTTATTACTCCGCCGATCACTGGCACCGAGAGCTTTTTTAGGGTCAGTCCTTCTTTGGGCCTCGTAATAATCTTGTGATCCGCGTGCGGAGGACGCGGCAGATGCGACGCCACCGACGGCACCGCGAGCTTTCTTCCCTCCGCCTTAAGGCGCGCTCACACTAGCGGGAAGCTTCCCGCGCCGGCACAGCGTCAACGTCGACGCTGCCTCGCAGCTCCTCAGAATGACGCTCACACTGCGCGCGTTTTCTCACTGCGGTTGTCTTGGAATGTGGAGAGAGGAGGCGCTGAGGGAGGACCCGAACGAGCAGAAAGAAAAGGGGATAGTCACGTGACACTAGAGAAGACTGGAAAGCGCACCCTGCTAGCTCCCCTCCCGTCGCCCTGGCAAAGCAGCCGCCGAGTGCCCGGCCGGCCGGCCGGCCGGACGGACGCGCGCAGCCTCCGCCTCCGCCGACGGGGTCACTGAACTGGGACCGACGTCACGGTTCACGGTCGGCGCCCATTGGCTGTTCTGGTCACCGGCACGGGAAAAATAGGTACCGAACCCATCGCTCCGCGGGACGGCAGAGCAGGCTGTCCGCGGGAGAAAAACCGGCTTGGGCGGGAAGCGGCACGCGGAAAACGCCCGGCGTTGCGGGTTTTCCCGCTAATGTGAGCGCGCCTTTATACGAGCGTCTCCCGCAGACGCCGTATACTTGTTGATACTGTATCCGACCGGCGTTTCCCGGCCGGCTTCCTCTACACCACCGCTGAATGTTGCTTTTTTAGAGGCGCCATCTGGGCATTCTCGTTGTTGGCGGTCCTGAAGCTCCGCGACACGTTCCGATACTTTCGTCGCCAAGTCCGAGCTTTGACGTTCTGCCGGATCGACATCCGTACCCTCAACGCTGACCTCCATTTACATAGTGACGCCACAGGCTCTGGGAACTGACGTCGGGGGCCCTCGGCCACCGCTCAGGCCACCTCAGAATTAGGCCTACCGTTTGGCTGATTGAGGCTTTCGGCGTGGTAGAATACACAATACGCGATAAAAACCTACAAACTTCGTTTACCGTCTTGGTGATAGCATTCACAGGATCCTTACGACGTCCGGGACACACTCACAACACTTTTTCAGCAGTCCGTTGTCGTTTTCAGTCCTAAACGATTGCCATTACACGGAGCCTACGTGCCACAAGTCGCACCACTGGTGGTCACTTTGAAAGCTCCTTGAGTCCGTAAGGGCTCTAGTGAAACGGGTGCGCGACGGGGCCTCGTCATGTGGTGTCCCGGAATATTGACGCCGACCATATAGCCGAGACACTCGCAACAGTACCTCTTCAGAAGCCTCTAGACCCGCTCTCTGCCATCCGCTCAGCTGTTACCTCACTATTGTGGCACGTCCCCTGCGTCCTCCCTATGCGGTGACCCGCAGGCACACTCTCCTGCATCCTTTTCGGCTGCAAGGACAGCACGCCACCTCGAGCTGGGAGGACTGGGAGGTCCTGCTCACGGCGGCAGCCAGAGCCACCGCACACCTCAGGGACTGCACGCCATCTCGAGCTGGGAGGACTGGAAGGTCCTGCTCACGTCTACTGACCCGACATCGCAGATTGCTGAGGTGGCTCGGGCATCCGACGTCATGTCCCGACATGCCCTGCATGACGGAGTGCGGGAGCGCGCAGTGGCCCAGGGACCCAGCAGGGTATAACATAATAATTTCTACCACCTAGAGATCAATAACGTGCACTGAAATCGCACAGCACACGGGAGAAGTAGTGTTTTTCCTCCATAAAAACGGAGCCGCTGCGGTCGGCTTCGCACCCGGGAAGTCTAGATTAGTAGCCGAGCGCTCTCACCCCTGAGCCACCGCGGCTGGTTGGTCCAAAACTCACTTGCAGCAATAATACCAGTCTGTCTGTCTGTCTGCCTGCCTACCTGTCTGTCTGTCTGTCTCTCTCTCTGTCTATCTGTGGCTTCCAAAGTCTATTACACTAATTAAAAGTTTTCACTACCACCACCTACCCGCCGCAGGGGCGCAGTTGTTAGGGCGCTCGGATACTGATATGGAGTTCCCGGGTTCGAACCCAACCGCGGCGGCTGCGTTTTTTGGAGGCAAAACGCCATGGCGCCCGTGTTCTATGCGATGTCAGTGCACATTAAATACTATAATGAAAATAATAATAATAATATTAATAAGCATTCGTTTTCGGGGAAAGCAAATAGAGCAATATTTGACTCATATATCGTTGGACACCTGAACCACGCCGTAATAGAAGTGATAAAGAAGGGAGTGAAAGAAAAAAGGATGAGAGAGGGGCCGTAGTGGAGGACTCTGGAATACTTTCGACCACCTGGGGATCTTTAACGTGCACTGACGTCGCACAGCACACGGGCGCCTTAGCGTTTTTCCTCCATAAAAACGCAGCCGCCGCGGTCGGGTTCGAACCCGGGAACTTCGAATCAGTAGTCGAGCGCCCTAACCACTGAGTCACCGCGGCGGGTATTAAAGATCCCAGGTCGTCGAAATTTTCCCGGTATCCTCCAGTACTACATTTCTTTCTTCTTTCACTCCCTCCTTTAGCCCTTCTCTTTCGGCGCAGTTCTGGTGTCCAATGAGATATGACACAGATATTGCGCCATTTCCTTTCCCCCAAAACCAATTAATATTATTATTACTACCACCATATCTCTCTCTCCCTCCCCGCCACGTTCCTCTAACCACGATTGAGGCGTCCACTGACCCAGGAAGCCAGTTATGCGTTCCTCTTTTCCTCAAAATCATTAGATTCGAGAACGTTGTCAACGCCAAAGCCTATGAACAAACTGAACGCCGAGAGTTTTCGCTTTTTATATCATGGATTAGCAGAGCTAGTCCACAGCGTCAGGATGACTACGCAATCCCTAGTTAACAAATAGGTGCCACTCGTTTAATGCTGCGTCATGAGTGGAGATGTATTAAGCATCGATTATATTTAGCAGCTAGCTTAGCATGCCTTTCTAGTTGAATCGCTGCAGACTTGCGCGCTGGCTACGAAGACATGTTGTGGTGAAGTGCAGAGACTTCGGCTCCATCCGCAGTGATGTTCCGGTGGATTTCTACCCGTTTTGATAGTTCCTGCAAGTGGTGTTTTTAACGGATCGTTATAACAATCGCGTAGAAACAGAACGGTTAGCGCATCATTTGTCATGAAACTTTATTAACGCAACTGATAATTTCATCACGAACTCACTGTATTAACGACGAGAGAGACTCTCTCCCATTTAACGGGTTGCTTCGATTTGGCATTGTTTTCTCTCCCTCGAACGCACCGTCTTCCGCGTTCTTGATGTGTGTCTGCTCCTCTGCGAGATTGGCAGGTTTAAATCGAAAATCTGCGCTTTTCGCAAGCAAAGCTGAAGGCCTAATGACGCTTCAATTTGAACCTTAACTAAAGGCTCTCCTTAGGTGTGGCTGTGACGTCATACCACGCGACCTACCGTTCGCCCCTAGGCTAGCGCCCGCCGCGTAGACACACCGCAGGCGTGGAGACAGAACCGGTCGCCGGGACGAGTTCTTCCAAAGAGCATTAGAGGCGCCGGGCTGCTTCTAGCGATCCCTACGACAGAGAGCGTCTAGAAGCCGCGTGGGCTGGAGATAACTAATGAAATGGGCTCGCGGAGTCGGTGAAACCGCCGAAGAACTGAAGGCACATCTGGAGAAGCAGCGAAACAGGCAACAATGGTATCTCAAGTGGAAAAGGGCAGCGGATGCTGCCAACCTCTCTGCGCCGACATCGGTTGCCTTTCGATCCATATAACCTGCCTCAGCCGGTTTGAGCCACAGCCACATTTTTAATTAGGTGCCGTTTTCTGTGATTATTTAAGAACGCTGTGTTCGTTTATTTTTCGGTGAAGGTTATTTTCTTGTAGTGAATTACCTCTTTCGCGGCGATATAGTGTATTCGTATGCAGTGAAGAGTCATTGCTTTGGACCGAGCAGTCCATTGATGGGTAACAAACACAAAAATGACCGCACATACATTTGTGTGCGTAAAAGAAACTCTGGAACCATTAAAGCAAACCACACGTTACATGATAATCAAGATAGTGAATTTTTATGCCGCAAAGCCATCTGCACCCAAATAGTGCCATTGCATAAGATATTTTTCGTTTCCTCTTGATCAGATCAATGGCCTATTTCCCAGGCATTTCACCCTGATCAAGCTGAGCACCAGCCAGGGGAAGCTTGTACCCACTGTATCGCAGATGGGTACCCGGCGGCACAGGGGATCGAACCTCGCATCTGCCGCTTGCGAGGCGGTTGCTAAACCACTAGGCTACCGCTGCGTTTTTTTTGTCTTTATTGCCGGTTCTGCAGTGTTTCACATGATGGTGTTTCACATGACGTCTTCATGATGGAACCGCTATACAAAAATGCAAGTGCAATCTTATTTCTAAAAACTCAGCTGTCATGTTGTCATTGGGTTCTTGCACTGAGCTGAACAATGCGGAGGCGGGCCATCACGCGGTCTCTGTGGTTACGAAATTAGCCGATCAAAGTGCCGCTGATTCCCGAGGGTAGTCGTAACATTACACTTTTCTGACGCTTATGGATGAATTTGCGTCAATGTCCTAACACGTAGTGAACTGCCCTAAAGGTTGAGACGACCGTGAACGAACAGCGTGACGTTAGGAGACGACGTCTAGCGAGGATGTGGAGCTCAGCGGCCGTTCGGCACACACGTGCCCACCACTGTGCTACTTAATCCCACCATTGTTTCACCACCTCTCTGGATAATGTACTGTGACAATTTTCTACTCCTGCTGAGTGCAATTCCTACCGAATAGCCAGCAAGTTGTGGCGAGCTTGTCAAGGATACTAACCTTTGCAAGGGTACATGCTTGGGCTTGTTGGTTCCTGACCTTAGCCCGTCCTTATCGATTAATACCAAGTTTGGAAGGTTTAATTCCGTGTATGTTCACTATTCAGCATTTCTCGGTTTAGACCGAATGAATGGTTTGCCGCAGTGCTGTAATTTTATGCTTTTGTTTGTTTGCCTCGTATAATGCTGCATTGTATTCGCTGTAAATGAATTTTCGTTGTCTTCCTGCAAGTGATCTTATGATTGTGTTGTAACGCTTTCCCTACAACTGTAATGCCAAATAGGCGCTGTGGGTAATGTGATAAAGAAATAAAAGTTAAACCCCTTACTTACGGCGAAGGTTCCCAGCCTTCGGTGGAAAAAGTCTCAACAGAGACTGGCCATGTTGACGTCACCACCTCACACTAAGAAGATAGGCAGAACAGGATGCAAAATAGAACTAGTGCCGACACTACAGAGACGATTAACGAGATATAACATATTCATTTATTCAACGAAAAGTAAATGAGTGAAAATGTCTTTGACCGGTCATCTACGAAGACACGCAGTTTGTGTGCCCGATGTATTGATAAGAATTGCTTATATTACAGACAACAAAGCAAATTGCTTGTTTGGTGAGATGCCCACTAGGCCTCTTTTATCGCTCCACTTCAAGTCTGTTGTCTCGAAGAGATAAAATATAGCTCTATATCAACATCACGTCCATGAAAACGAAGCTACAGGTAGCCAATGCGTTTCATTCTTTGTAGCAGTTTGCAGAAAATAAGTTTTCACAACTTCTAGGGGCAAACCTTCCGAAATGTCAGCACTTTTGAAACACGTTCTTCTGTCATTTCGCTGTCTAGTAAGTTTACAATTTTGCTGTTTGCAGTGGTTGTCAAATTACTTCCAATTTTTTCTATTCCGGATAGCCTTTGGACAATCTTGGCCCGTCAACATGGGTTTTACAGAGCACGTAACCACAGTTAGTAAGGGGGCTGCGTCGACTCGCAGAATCCCGGCGGAAGCGGCAGCGCCCCCTTGGACACTATGTTCCGCAGCACGGACAGGGCCTCGTCGCCGTCCAAGATGCCCGGCGTGACCGGGCCCCTTATGAAGTCCTCGGCGGTCATGGTCAGGAAGCTCAGCTTGGGAAAGAAAGGACGCATCCCCACTTTGAGCTGCAGCAGTGAATCCATGCCCCGGCTCCTGACGCACTGTTCCTGGGCTCAGCGCACAGCGAGTACCGCCACCATCTCCGGGGCGTACCTGATATGCACACAGAACACATCAAAGAAAGAATGAGTGTTTGTGTAGCGATAGCTACATTACGGTAGTATTTCGAGGCTTCAGCGGGGCTGCACCGCCACCCCTTCACTGCCACGCTGTCACGTGGTGTGGAGCAGCTGCCGGTTGCGCGGTGCCGTGGTTGATCGCGTGGTTCGTCACGTGGTTGGTCATGGGACCAGCCACGTGGTGCGGAACTGCTGCTGCTGCAGGCGGCCCAGCGCGCCGGCTACACCAAGCTGCCACATCTGTGCGCATGCGCCGTGTCAAGAGGACCCCGATGAAGGAGGAACGCCCAGCGAAACGGAGCGGCGAAAGACTGACTTTGTAATTCAACTGAGCAAGTTCCACCCGTCCAGCTGTAGCTATCGCGTCACTCCAGGTTTTACCAGAGGTAAACCACAACAATATTTTTTTTAAAGAGGGCGGGGAAAGCGGTGATCCTCGCAAAGCTCATCCCGCCGACGAGGAGACTGCGCTACAGAAGTGTTGCCAGTTTTCAAGTAGAATGATCTAGAGCCCTTCAGATTTCGACGCCAAGGATACGAAACCGTACAAGAGCCACCGATCAGGACTCGCCGCAGCGGCTACGTGGTTAGGATTCTCATCCACTGAGACGGATTACCCGGCTTTAGAACCCGACCGTGGCAGCCTCGTTTCGATGGAGGCGAAACCCAAAAGTCGCCCGTGTGCTGCACGATGTCAGGGCACCTTAAAGATCCCCAGGTGGTCGGAATTATTCCGCAGACGGGATGCAATAAGACACCACTTACTTCCTTTTTTCCTTCACTCCCTCCTTTATCTCTTCCTTAAGACGCGGTTCTTGTGTCTACCGTAATATGGGAGACAGTTACTGCGTCATTTCCATTCCTCAAAACCAATTTTCATTTTCACCCTTATGTGCACTGATATTTTGTTGTAATTATTTTTATGATTTCTTCGCTGCAATTTATTTATTTATTTATACAAATACCTCACAGGTTCCACGCTTGGAACATTGTGTGAGGGGAGGGGTTACAATATTTAGCAGACAAAAGATGGTACAAAGTGGAAAGAACAAAAAATAAACAATATTAAATACATTGGACTGCAAACAATGATTACACCGTACATGAAAAAAAACCGTAATATATTGACACAGAGGAAAAACAGGAAACAAATAGTGGCACTGCATGGATTTGACAACACATACGAAAACAATTTATGTACAATATCATGGATGCATGAAGGTGGTCAATTCGTTTTTGAAGATTAATGGGTCACGTATGGTAGCAATGCAATCCGGAAGGCCATTCCAACACTTGATAGCACGTGGCAAATCAGAAGAATTAAACGCGAGTGTTCGGCCTAATAGACGTTGGAAGCTAAGATTATTATGTAGGCGACGTGAGCATTCTCGGAAACATAAGCCGAACAACATGACGAGTGGAGTTACGCCGAAACTGGGACCGAAATATTCGTAAAAAAATGCACCGACGATCGGACAATAGATGCGAGCATAGCGCGTAAGAAGTGGTGATTTTGTTATTATGCTTTTGGTGACAAGACTTTCAAATGTTGCTTTTGCGTTGGGTGCTTTTGAAATCCTGCCACACCGAAATGGCTGTACTTCCGTCAGATCATTCCATGTTTGCTTTTGTTTTTTTTTGCCTGCACTTACTGCACTAATGCTTTCGCCTTTGATTTGCCGGCTCCCCTGGACTTGCCGCAATGTTGTTTGTGATGAACGCGTGACCGTAATGCCTACCGCTGTTGTTTTGCTGCTTGGCAGGGCGAGCTCGCCGAACCGCCTGTAGATCCCCGATGGCCTCTGACATCGTTCCTCGCTGGAATGCTGGGGCTCGGCCCAGCGCGAGGGAGCTAAGAGCCGTGAGCGCGCTTAACAGGGACTCCCAAAGCGCGCGGCCATGCAATTTTAGGGAAAGAAGAAACCCTTCCGCAAACTAACAACGTTCTTACCGCACGATTGGCAAGTATCCTTGGCGCGGCCCAACCTCTTGACTAACGTTATCGATGGCACCAGCCCTACCAGACGTGAAATGCTGACAGGCGCAGCGGCTTTCCCCCTTATCGCCCTTGCCTCTCTTCACCAGTGTCCCTTAGGGCTCGAAAGTGATGTTATCGCAGGCAACCACCAGATGGTCAAGTGTCATCAGATGTTTATTCCTCTCGTTAGCCATCGAGGTGTTAGAGACTTGACTTCATCTTGACGCCAGATACCCTAAGGAAGGGGGGGGGGGCATGTACAGAAACAGTGCATTCGCTCTAAACTGCTTCGATGACCGAGAAAAACTCCTCACCCAGCTGGGTTTTAACAAACGCCGGCACGGACAGAGCACCTTCCGGACATGTTAAAACACTCGACAGCAGCCATAAATTCTTTGAGCATGAAATGCTTTTAGGCCTCATTCTGGGGCAACGTCTTCAGAACATCGCCCCAATGCAAGAACAGTGCTTGGAACGACGCCGAAACTCTCAGCGGCTGTTGTGATTTCGCATAATAGAGCAGCAAGATTCGAGGGCCAAGCAGCTTCTTCGAGACCTGCCTGAAGCGCAACGCAAGTTTTAAGGCGAAACAGATTGCCACTTCACTGTGACGATAGTATCAACTTTAAGTGCCTGCACGAAAATATGAGCAGGCAACCAAGGTAGACAACGCTTAGCTGTAAATTAAAAGCTACAAAACGGCTCTATGTACTATATGGTGTCGCCGCGAGTGCGCTAAATAAGGCAGCTAGCACTCTCTACGACCCGTACATGAATGTGTCACACTGTGGTCCTGCAAGTTATTTTATGCCGGTCCCAGTACTCTCAGCGGCCAGTCAGACCGCATTTCTTACAGGCCTGAAGACGGTTACTTGCCCGTTGAATAAATTTCAGCCGTGTTTGATTTGGCAACAACCGTGTCTGAAAAGGGGACAGTAACGGTGGGACACAGCGCCCCCCTTGGCAAATTTCAGCATTATCGAAAACACTTCAAAGTTGACGAGCCTGTGAAACGCGCAGCGGGCACATGGAAGCCAAAAGGAATCGAGCAATTAAGGTGATTTATAGGGCCTTCATGAGAAACGCCTTAACAAAAATATATGCTAACCGTCAGACGACAATGAACGGCGCCAGGATATTCAATTGAATGGCGCGAAGATAAGGCCGCAGGGGCCGGGGGGGAGGGGGGGGGGGGGGGTCCGTTGGTTTTGCAATCAACGTCACCAAGAGTTCAGGAAGACGTTTGAGATTGCCAAGAATAGGCGCTAAAGACACTTCTTGCCTGATACCCGAAAACCAAGCGGGTTCATGTCCAGCTTTCTGTGACATCTGCTACTTGCGCCATCTACCGGCAGTGACGGCGACAGGGAGCGTAACTAAATAGGAAGGGGTACAAAAAAATCATAAAACGTGAACAAAAGCACCTACAAAAAATGCTTCGGAGATTTGTGTAATATGCACTTAGCTGAGGAATGTGCCGAAGTTTCAGTCCTGTGCTATTAATACACGAGCCTCCCAGCGCGTTTGAATATTATACGATGCTGCCTACGGGATGGGGGTCAAAGTTTTGGCATTTTTCCAGACTTTGAAACTCTATAGCACCGTAACACGGACAGATATCGAAAATGCTTCCCGATTTTAGGTACCCAAATATATGGTGTTTAAAATGCTGTGCAACGATCTGGCATAGCTTTGATCAAGAAGCTTCCTGAGGCCTTTTCATTGAAACCTGATATTGCCTAAAATATGAAAGATGGCGCCTGGTAGCGAGCTACGCTGCAGAAATGGTTCGGACTGCTGAAGTTGCGTCCATTTCGACGCTTACCTTTTTATCGAGTGACTTTTTCCTTGCAGACAAGAACACATGTCAGAGCTCGAAGCCAGTGTCTCGACCGGAGCTTTAAATAAAGAAGGTTGTTACGATGACCATGCATTAACGCAGCTACATAAAGTATTCGCGGCTTTTCATATATGCTTGTCGTGGAGGAACTTTGCAAATTATCCGTCCTTTGCTATTATCTAAAAAGTTTATTGGGGCGTGTGATCATGATATATTAGGGTATGAGAGCTAGCTCGCCTGAATTTTAGCTATTCTTGTTACTTTTAAAGAGCGTAGCGGCATTCAAACGGCCGACATCAAAAAGTATTCGCGGATATAAATGTTTAAGTTTATTCTTTTAAAACTTATTTAAGAAAATTTGATATAGCTTTACTCACAAATATTCTGAAGCTGTTCAGCTGTTGTCGGGCAGAACACAGAATTTGGAGTCTAGAAACAAGCGGCTGCGTTTTTATGGAGGAAAAACGCTAAGGCACCCGTGTGCTGTGCGATGTCAGTGCACGATAAGGATCCCCAGGTGGTCGAAATTATTCCGGAGCCCTCCACTACGGCACCTCTCTCTTCCTTTCTTCTTTCACTCCCTCCTTTACCCTTCCCTTACGGCGCGGTTCAGGTGTCCAACGATATATGAGACAGATACTGCGCCATTTTCTTTCCCCCCAAAACCAATTATTATTATTATTATTAGTCTAGAAGCAAAGAGCGTCTAGATAGACGTTCAGGTTGTTACTGTCACGTTCACCTGTATTCCTTTCAAATTAGTGACTCTAGCGTTGTCCGAATATGATGACTCGAGTTTGCACTTAGAGTTCCAACCTGGGTTCAAAACCTTTTGTTTTGGTCAACTAATTTTAATAAATGTGCTCGTTTCTATAGAAAATACATTAGTATGAATGTATGAATGAAAAATTTCACTTATTATTAATATTCAAACTTTTATTGCTGCAGCTATTGGCGACTTTTTTTTCGCTGTTCTTTCATTCTGACTTCTGTAATATGCATGCATGATGTAATGCCGGGATCCATCCTGTGTAACACAACTGAAAAAATGAGGCTTCGCTTTGGAGGTACGAAACTTCGCTTTTAAAGATACCGCAAGATACCGCCAACTTTTTTTCCATTTTTGCAAACAAATTGGTGAATTTAATTGTGTCCACTTCTGTGCTACGAAAAAGCGCTTTTACATGGAAGTCATCAAGGATGCAGTTCATAAAGGTATATATAAATGGTAAATATGGTGGCTGTCGCAATTTGTGACGCTGCCAGCCGCTACGCTGCCAGTCTCTGCTATGCTGCTTCGTCGGCAGTTTGTCATGATATCGCAGTTAATTCTCCCGCACCTCCCAGAGTGACATCGCAAGGGGCCGCCAGGTGCAAGAGGGTTAACCACGGATTAACAGGGTTAGTCGCGACGTCATATCAATCGTCTGAAGCGACTGTCTTTAGAGCCTCCTTTGAAGAACGTTTGCATCTGTCCTTTGAGGCTGGGCTGTAATCATTTTAAGCAATAAATTTTTCTATTTCAGCAGTATAATAGATGAGTTGCGTTATCGCAAGCAGCTTAGATTCATCTTCTTCAAAATGCTATGAAGACGTGTAAAAAATTGACCGCCAATAGCAAGATCAAAGGATGTCAAGGGGCACAAATAAGGGGGGGGGGGGAAGAAAAATAAAAAACAACTAAGTGTCCTGCCCCCGCCAGTACAAATACTACATTGAGACTGTTAAAAGAATGAAAACTAGAAGTGCCCCCCGTTAGGACGGCCAATAAAAATCAAGAGAAACACCCCCACAAATACATTCAAAGAGAGAGAGAGAGGCGAGTGGGGGGGGGGGTGGCAAAGTCTTGCACAGGGTGCCGGGTGATGTAAGGCCGGCTCAGGACCCAGCCGCTATGCCCACATTTCAGCGTACGCGAAATGCAACAACGCTCCGGCTGTTTACACCCGGGGGGCCGAATTAGTTCGAAGCGCTCCAGTGCGCCGTCCCTCATAGCCCGTAATGGAACGAATTTATATTATTTCATTGTAGCTTTTCCCAGTTCCCAGGTTACTCTGCCTGCATCAGCTTTGATTTCTGTGGTCACGTGAAAAACTAATTATACTGCACTGAACAATACTATCGCTTACTTTGGAAGCAGCAGCGTTTGGTAAACCAAACCAAATACAATTGTAATAGAGAGGTAGAGCGCTACAAAAATGAACAGACGCGAAAAATGATTATATACCAATAAAATAAGTCACGAATCCCATTCTATGTTGCAAAGTTAATGATAATATAAAATACGCGGGGATGTCATTATAGCACGTAGCGGAAAGCACAATGTCAGCAAATTACCATGAACGAAGGGGAAGCCTTCGTAACGATAACACTCATGGGAAGTGATCTGTTACGTTTACAGAAATATTCGAAGCACTGGAGGTTATATTTATTTTCTTCTTTGCGCCTTTGGGGAGAAAATCGAGCAAATGTAATAGGTCTGTTTTCATGGCGTCGCTGTCAATAAACTTGCACTTGTCACACTATCCGATAGCTGGTGCGGAAGGGGTTATAACTTCCCCGCAAAAAGGCAAGGACAAGGGCTATAGTGCCGACATAAAATATTTTATTATACACATCTTATACAACATTTGGAAACAAATTGTGTACAGTCAGAATAGCATAGCGTCATTACCTTGTGTTCATGTTAAAATGTACAACCAGAACGATGCACTCCAAACGTAACGAATATGAATATAACTAAACACACTTCACAGCAACATGGCATACAAAAGAAGCAATACTTTGCGAAAAGAATAAAGAACAAGGCAAAAATTTAATTGGTTTCCAAACAAAATGAGCCGGCAAAAAAGGACATACAAATGAACATAAATGATGGCATTGAATGTGCGTTGTACTGCTGTCGTCACTTTTCTCGAGCCTGTTTGTGCGCAATGTGCACTTGTTGCCAGTATCATATGATCTACGCCCGATACGCCCGATCAGTTTTCTTAAATTCGCTGCAAATTTTTTTCCTTCTGCCCCGCAGAACTTAAAGGCGTGTGTGCCTGTTCATTTTCAAAGCACTACCCGCCCCCCCCTCCGCCCAAGTTCTTTTATAGCTGTACTGATTGCGTTATAAATCGGTTATCCATGGTTTGTTTACATAAAAGAATTTTCTTACGCAAAAGACAAGCCAAAAGATCATTTTACAAGCGACAACGGCAATACTTACAAAACACACATATCACATTTATATTACACTACAAAATTGCTCAGGGCATGTATGGCAGGTAAACAGTCACATAATACAAATGCACTATTTTTTGTACACACCGAACACTCCTTTAGGGGCAGGTTACATAAGGAATCAGGAACAGTACTCTTCATCTTCAAGCAGTGATGCACTTTCTAAACAAGAGGTACAACACAGCACTATAAATATAGGAGGAAACACGCAAAACTAAAAGGTACATCTCACCACATAAATGTTATCTCCTCCTATGGCTACAATCATTGCTTTTCTCTTTCTTTCCCTACAAGGTTCGGAAGTTTTTCTATTGATTTGACTTTCGTCGACATTCCCATAGCTCGAAGCTCCGTGCGCATTTCTCCTGCATCCATGTCGTCTACATTTTGTAGACAGTTTCCTTCGCTCACTTTTTCTTCTGCCAGCGTAGCCTCTTCGCCCATGTCTCTTGAATAAGTCCCTCAAACCAATACTCTTGGTCCCGCTTTTTATATGCACGGCTTAGTCAGATATTCTCACTCATTTCAAGCCTTTTCGCCAGCTTGAGAGCGTCAGCGGCTGCATTCCACTTGTTAGACTTCCCGTGGTGTAGATGCTTTAGCACGTCGTTTTTATCTCTAACCCTTGGCTTGAAAACCAACCAACCCACTTGAACCTTTCGTGCTTTGCGGAAGCGTGGTGCGCGAGAATATGAATGTACGGCGTAACACTATCGCCACCATAGCCTTTGCAACCTTGGGCTCCTAATTCTAAGAACGTGTGAAAGAATTCTGAGGTTTCTCTTTCTATGCTGCGACCTTCAACATCATTTTCCAGGTGGTAAAAAATTTTCCGCATAAGCTTCCAAAGGAGCAAAGTTTTTTCCTCTGTTTGAGGGTGCAATTTGCCGGCCAGATTTTCAGGCAAAGCCTTCAGCAGGCTCTCACAATCGCCCCCCGATACCGACGTGAATGTTTTTCCCTTGATTTCTTCATTGGCTTCCCAGACGTGAAATTTAATCCCACAGTTATTTATGGCGTCAACGATGTCCTGAACGTGTATGGTCATACAACTTGGGTTGCGGACTTTTTCACGGCAATCTCTGTCTTCTGCTTCTAAAAGCAATCCATCTACAATGCAGTTAACTATTCAAAACTTCATGTGCAATTCACATCAGGAATTATTAAATCAGAGTCGAAGTTAAACAATGGCACGTTTTTCATCCCGTTCGCCTCTGCGCAGCAATCAGCTTTCATGTTCTCAAGAGTGCGGATCAAAGGAGGCTCATTAAAGCTCCTGTTACTTCTCAGAACTGAGCACCTTGTCTGTGGGTTTGCTCGACAAAATGGACAAGGATAGTGTGATGCAGCAGACTGCAGACTCTGAACAACAAACAAAAATTTCAAGTCTGACCCAAGACAGATGCGAATCGGAATCTCGTGGTCCCCTACAGATATGCTACCCCTTCGTGCGACAGCATTAAATTCTTTTATCAAATTCCAAAAAGCCTCTCTTATTTAAAAATAACCCTCCGAGATCTCCGCCACACCGAGAAGGCGATGAAGGTTATGGCTTTGTAGCTGCCGCGTTTTGCAAATAATGACGAATGATAATGTTGTCCAGGTCGTGCGTCTACTCACAACGCAGCCATCGCCCTCTATTTTTACAAGGAGTGCCTCGGTGGAGATCTCTGTCACACTTATGCCAACATCTTTAGCTAGCTCTTGCGCAGCTAACACCAAGTCTTCCTCAAATGAAACCTGAGCGCCAGGTGAGGTACCTGGTGTCTTGAAGACAGTTATCCTGCTATCTAGGTGCTCTCTGTAAGAATTTATTAGCCTTATGGTAGGCAGATTAGGGACGCTCGCGGAGAGGTGCTCCCAGAGAACGTTACTGACAAAATGTACGTCCAAGAGGGCTGCAACTTCTCGCAAGCTTTGTTTGTTTGGAGAAGAAAGGCATTATAGTTAACTTGACCATTGCTGCAGAAACCTCTTTTTACACCGCAATTACAAATAATTTCTCCATTTTCCTTGAATATTACTTTATGCTGCAGGCTTTTTAAGTCAGTTACGAGAAGCTGGCATACATCTAAGCCGTAGCTCTCCAGTACGGCGTCAAGTGCTTGCGCGATGGAAGAATATCCAGCGGCATTAAGCTTCCTTCGGTCGGTTTTTTGGCACCCCTCGCCGACCATTATTCCTTTGTTCAGTAGCATTGTAGTTTTTTGCGGATTTCAGCTTTTCATTCTCCTGCTCTAGGTTAAGAAGCTTAGCCTTATAGGCAGAGACGATGTCTCTGAGCTCATTAATGGCCTTTTCTTAAACTGTTGCTAGTCTTTTGAGTTCGTTTTGCAGAGCAGAAATTATGATGTTCTCTAAGGATTCCCCGGTATTCGTTTCAGTTGGGCTAGATTGAGAGTTGAAGTGAATCTTTATGAACCTTTCATTTTTCAATTACCGCGAATGGTCCCCAATCATATTTCTGAATAAAGCAGCTTAAAATAAACTACTGATCGCGTCGGACAAAGTCGGGACAATTAGCGACAAGCGCCGATCGTACACGATGTCAGTAGCCCAGCTGTCAAGTGTTTCTCAGGCGAGCGATCGTATCGGCGCTTCCTCCCACAGATTGTCGCACTGCCTTAACCAGCCACGGGTACAACCAGTACAAAAAAGATGAGATTATTTAATAGAACTAAAGCGCAGAATGTGTTTTAAGTCATACAAACGAGCGCTAGCTGTTCGTACGCAGCGATGTAAACAATAGTATATGAGCGCAGGCGTCCTCATCGGCACACTGCTGGAGAAATTTCATGCTCACGCGGTAAATGTTCTTTGGTGCACTGTTATCTTCAAGCACTTATGTAGACAGAACACGAGCTAGCAAAGAGCAGGAAAAATCGAGCAGTAGGTATCAAAATGAGCAGCCACAGAGCCGAAAGCACTCGCGCGGCTGTGGGCGGGGCGAAGCGAAGCGATGGCGGCGGCAACGCCTATTGGTCCGTTGGGGCTGCGTTCGCGTTTCGACGGCATTCCAAAATCTGGAATGTCTCCGCCGAGCTCCGTAGACTCGAATGTCATCCGAACTGAATGCCGTTGAGAAACTTCATGTAGCAGCGTAAGTTCGGCAGTCGAGTCGAATGACATTAGGTTGGAAGGCATTCGAAGCGCCCGTGTAGCAGGGGTATAATACTAAACTCGGTATACTAAGGTCGGTGCGACTTACTAATATCAAATACTAAATTGAACAACTATTTCCCGGCACGCAATACTACGCGAAAATGTTGTGACCCATAACAGAAGCGCAACAAACATTTTTATAACAACATTACAGAAAGCGATATGTACATGAACTTGTACATTTTTGTGAATGATACGATGTTGTCTTGCTCGGGACTAGTCCGGTGCAAAGTGGAGAGAGTGCATTTGAATATGGGAATGCAGTTTGCACCTCGTTCTTAAACCGGGTGAAAACAGTCACAACTATTAGACTAAACGATGCGTGAGCGGAGTAAATATAAGTGACCCTCAATGTTGTTTTATTCCCTACCATATGCATACTGTCCTTAACAAGTCTCTGTGTTCGGTGATAGATGAATCATCCACACTTAAAGCAGATAATCTTATACAATACGTAATTATTTTTTGTTCTTGCGTTGCCGTTATTTTAAATGGAGCGAGTTTTTTCAGGGTACCTTTTTAACAATCTCTGAAAGACCATTAATTAGGTTTCAAACTTAGTGCTGCAGATGAAATAAATGCACTTTATTTTTCTGACGAAGTATATGGCTGCACATACCAAAATAAAACCACAGGTAATGACTAAATGTACGCAGCAGTGCGTTAAAAATATAAAAAAAAGTTTTAATGTTACAATATTCAAACAAAAAAGTTAAAAACTTACCGTTTCCGCGATGACTCTCTCGACGGAGTGGTACAACGGTTGCTTCTGGCAGAAAGGTGAGGCTGCAGTTACTGGGTGTGGACGAATGGTGTTCAGCATCTCGATGGTACTGTATTTATAGTACGCCAGCGAACAACCTAGCATAAAAACAGCGTCAAGGATTCGAGATCACGTGCAAGGCTCACGTGCTTTCCCTTTTGTCCCAAGACGCCTCCCGGAAACTAAACATCGCGAAACAATTCCTTTTTTTTTTGAATTTTGCTTTACCTTCCGACGAAACCGGTTGTGTAAACAAAAGCATTGTACTTTCTTTACAGCGGGGAGAGACCTATCCCTGGGGTAAACAGCGTGACGTCAAAGGGGAAAGGCCCGATAAGCAGAATCGTCAAGTTTTTTTTTTTCTAAACTGGCTTCGCACGTGACGAGCACCTGCTACCCATCCATGTCAAAACGCGCATTCCAGCCGCCTGGGTCGAAGCGACAAAGGCGGCTACGGGAAAAGCCAAATACCTATGTGTCCCCCTCATTCCCAGCCCATGTTCCTTCAGCTGGTTGCCGACGCCATTTATTATTCGCCATTTTTTTTGTACTTTATTGCCATGCTCCCTGTTTTCCTCTTTTTTATTTTAGTGCGTCTCTGTCAGGAACTCTGTCAGGCGCGACAGTCCTATACTAGTACTGTCGAATGTGGGCGAGTAATTCTCACTATCCAAGCGGCTTTGCCTCCCCAAATCTCTCGCGGCGCACAGAAGAAGGCAGCTGGTCGGCCCGACGATTAAGTATCGCTGTTTAGTTACTGCGGCAATAAACTCATCCCCATGGCATAAAGTGGAGATGTGCTAATACCGGCGCATTTCGCGACTGGCTTTGGGAATTGGATCCTTTTTAAAGACTTTGTATCTATTGTTACGTTTCGCCTACGACGCGCGGTATAGCCGGCGCGGATGCAACGGACGCCGGGGCTTCCTTCAAAGTGGCGGTCATTTTGGCCCGTTCAGTGCTGCCGCAACGCCTCCCGCCAAGCGCGTCCAGGCAGGTTTCAATGCCACGTGTCTTCGTGTGTGCGTGTGTGTGTATGTGTGTGTGTGCATGTTGGTGCCCACGCTTGTCAAAGCGCGGCAGCCGGGGAGAGGAGCTCCCCAACTGGGAGGCGAGGAGGTCTGACCGGCGCCGGCCCGGCGGACGCGTCGCGTCACGTCTCAACATGTCCGTGCGTCGCCGTCTCGTGCGCCTCATCCCGAGCCGTTCCTTCTTGCCCTCGACTCCGAGGGTATAAAAGCAGCTGCCCCGGACGCCAGAAGAGACTTCGATTTCTTCCGTCGAGTAACGTGGTCGCCCTGACCGGCTGCTCTTTTGCGATGCCAGAATAAACAAGTTGTTCTGTTGCCAGTCGACTCATCCTTTGCCAGGACCTTCGGATGTTTCCAGCTGTGCCCCAGGCCGCCAGGCCAACGCTACCCTTGGGGCTTGCGACCCATTTGCAACAACTGGTTGCCAGCGGTGAGATCGCGACAACGGAGGCCAGCAGCGAAGATATGCGGTCGACTGTATGCTGAGCAGCACAACGACCATCCGGGAGCAGTGCAACGAGCCCTGTGTGATGACTGGTTGCCTGCAGCGGAACGACTGCGCTGAATTCTTGGCTGCGAGGTTTGGTGAGTGCGGGACTTTCTTCTTCCGAGTTTTGCCAGGCTTTTGTTAGTGTCAGAAACAGAGCTGGTAATTGTGGTTGTCGTTGCTGCCGGGTTAGTTTGCGGCAAGACAATAGTAGGCAGTAGAGAAAGCAGCATTCGGAGCAGCCATGGATTTGAAGTCGTTGCGCAAACCGAAATTGCTGGAGCTTGCAAGGGAGTTGGGTCTGGATGTCTCAGACAAACTCAGAAAACCAGAACTGCTAAGGGCTATTCTTGAGTTGGAGGCTGAGGATGACGAGCTGTCGGAATGCCTTGAGACCATTGAGGAGAGGGAGCAAAAAGTGAAAGACGAGCGCGAACGTAAAGAGCAAAAAGAGAAAGACGAGCGCGACCGTCAACACGCTTTGGAAATGAAGCGTCTCGAGGTAGAGATGGAACGCGCTCGTAATGGAAGTCAGGCACACGGTGCAGGAGAACGAGTATCGTTCAAAATGACTGACCTGATGCGGCCGTTTAAGCTTGGAGAGGACATTGGTTTGTTCCTGGTTAACTTTGAGCGAACGTGCGAGAAGCAGGGGTTCTCTCGGGAAACGTGGCCACAGCGCTTGCTCACTTTGTTACCCGGCGAGGCGGCCGACGTAGTCGCTCGCTTGAAGAGAGAGGAGGCAGAGGATTTCGACCAAGTGAAATCGAGTCTGCTAAAAAAGTACAGGCTGTCAGCGGAGGCGTTCCGTCGGAAGTTTCGGGAAAATGAAAAAGGCAGAAGTGAGTCATATACAGAGTTTGCCTACAGGCTTATGTCAAACATGCAGGAGTGGCTCAAAGAAGAGAAAGCGTTTGGTGACCACGAGAAAATTCTGCAGTGTTTCGGGCTGGAACAGTTTTATAGTCGGTTACCTGAGAACGTGCGGTACTGGGTCTTGGATAGGCCAGACGTTAGTACAGTGGCTAAAGCCGCCGAGCTAGCCGAGGAGTTTGTGACGCGTCGGGCTCGCGGAGCTAAGGACGGTCAAAAGGGTGAATTTGGCTCCAAGTCTGAGAGGCCGAAGTTCACACCCATGAGAGCAAGGGGGGACACACGTAGTGCGGATGCGAGTGAAAGCAGTCCGACCGAACGTAAGGAGACGGCGGCAGCCGAAGCCGAACGCAGAAAGCGGTTCGAGACGAGGCAAGCGCGCGTGTGTTATACGTGCCAGAAGCCGGGTCACTTTTCGGCGCAGTGTCCAGAAACAAAAACAAAAGTCGTGTTTTTGTCATTATGCAGCACTGACGAGAACATGAAGCTTCTCGAGCCTTACATGCGAGACTTCCTCGTGAACGGGAAAGAGTGCCGAGTGCTTCGTGATTCCGCAGCTACAATGGATGTAGTTCACCCCTCTTACGTAGAACCCGATATGTTCACGGGCGAGTGCGCATGGATCAAGCAAGCCGTGGAAGCTCATAGCGTGTGTCTGCCCGTAGCAAAAGTGCTTATTGAAGGACCTTTCGGAGCAATTGAGACGGAGGCCGCAGTGTCATCTATGCTGCCCCCCCCCCCCCCAGTACCCGTACCTATTTTCGAACAGGTCCGATCACCTCCTGCGCGAGAAGGGGCTTTTGTTTGGTGAGGCTAGCGTTCAGGCCTTAACCAGATCGAGAGTTCGGGAGCTCGCTGCAAAGGCGGTAGTTGCGAGGCCGACGTTGTCGAACAATGAGAAAGGGTCGGAGGCGCAGCAAGCTGATATTCAGAGCACGTCCGAACTGAATAAAATTGAGCCTGTAGCGTTGAAGGCACCAGGTACTGGAGAGGAAATGCCCGACACGGGAAAGTTAGAAGAGCTATCTGCAGATTTGCTCATCGCGCCTACGTCAGATGGACTTAATAGGTTGCTAAAAGTCAGCCGGTCGGCTTTGATAGCCGAGCAAAAAAAGGATGGCAGCCTAGAAAACATGCGCTGCAATGTCAAGGAAGGTATCGCCAAGAAAAATGCTCGTTTTGTGGAAAGAGGTGGGGTCCTGTACCGGAAGTATCTAGACCGCAGGGGAGTGGAGTTCGATCAGCTGATCGTGCCTCAGTGCTACCGTCAGGATCTGTTGCGCTTGTCGCATGGCGGTTCGTGGTCCGGACACCTAGGAGTTAAGAAGACTAAGGACCGTCTCTTGCAAGAGTATTATTGGCAGGTTCCACTTACAGAAGAGGCTAGTAGGTATGCGGCGTTCATTTCACCAATGGGAACATTCCGTCCTAAAGTTTTGAGTTTTGGTTTGAAGAACGCGCCATACTGCTTTTCAAGCCTCATGGACAAAGTGTTGCGGGGACAGGAAGAATTCGCTTTACCGTATTTAGACGACGTAGCGATATTCTCCGCATCCTGGTCTGAGCATATGGCACACTTGCGGGCAGTGCTAACCCGCCTGCGCGAAGCGGGCTTGACAGTCAAGGCTCCCAAGTGCCAATTAGCACAGGCCGAGGTTGTCTACCTCGGTCACGTGATTGGACAGGGTCGTCGCCGCCCCTCTGAAATAAAGGTGGCCGCTGTGCGAGACTTCCCGCAACCGCGCACGAAGACCGATATTCGGTCGTTCTTAGGTGTCGCCGGCTACTATCAGAGGTACATCCCCAGGTACTCCGATATCGCGGCTCCCCTGACGGATGCTCTAAGAAAAACAGAGCCCCAAACAGTCGTCTGGGGCGAGACAAAGGAAAGAGCTTTTAGCGCCCTAAAGAGCGCCCTAACAAGCCAGCCTGTGCTACGATCGCCAGACTACACAAAAGGGTTCGTTGTTCAGTGCGATGCTAGTGAGCGAGGCATGGGCGTTGTACTGTGCCAACGGGAAAATGGAGAAGTGGAACACCCCGTCCTGTATGCTAGTCGTAAGCTGACCTGTCGTGAGCAGGCGTACAGCGCCACCGAGAAAGAGTGTGCGTGTCTCGTGTGGGCCGTTCAGAAATTGTCATGCTACCTAGCCGGCTCGAGGTTTATCATTGAGACGGATCACTGCCCTCTCCAATGGCTGCAGACCATCTCTCCCAAAAATGGCCGCCTCCTGCGCTGGAGCCTCGCTTTGCAACAATATTCCTTTGAGGTGCGTTACAAAAAGGGGAGTCTCAACGGTAACGCCGATGGCTTAAGTCGAGGCCCCTAACG
Source organism: Amblyomma americanum (assembly GCA_030143305.2). Taxonomy (NCBI): domain Eukaryota; kingdom Metazoa; phylum Arthropoda; class Arachnida; order Ixodida; family Ixodidae; genus Amblyomma; species Amblyomma americanum. Next base: position 135,438 of record JARKHS020003533.1, read on the forward strand.
TGGGAATCCGCCTCAAAGTTGTTTGTTACTGATGTTTTCTTCCTGAGGCAGGATTTTTAACATATTGCTTTTGTTTAGTGTTTCAAAGTGATGACGTGCTTTCTAGTGCAATTTTCCCATTTGTGCACGCGTTCTGAGTGCTGCTTGACTACTGTAAGGAACTAGGCAGTAGTATAAAAGGGGAAAGAGCCTGGCAGAGCTTAGTGAGGGTTGTGTCGTGCTTGCTGACTGAGCGGTTGCGTTTCGGCGTAGTTCTAACGCTTGCTGGGAACGAGAACAAAAATGGCAACTCTCCCGAAGTCACTTTGCAGTGTCCTGTGTGAACCTGAACCTGAGAACGAGGCCTTCTCTGTGCGCTGCGCTCAAGCAACGCCGAGGGACGACCGATTTCGATTACGAACATCATCGAGCGACATCCCTCCGGACAGCGGATGCAGTCCCCTGACCATCGGGATCTCCTTATCCCGGCGGGGCGGTCTGTTGCGTTTCGCCTACGACGCGCGGTATAGCCGGCGCGGATGCAACAGACGCCGGGGCTTCCTTCAAAGTGGCGGGTCATTTTGACCCGTTCAGTGCTGCCGCAACGCCTCCCGCCAAGCGCGTCCAGGCAGGTTTCAATGCCACGTGTCTTCGTGTGTGCGTGCGTGTGTGTGTGTGTGTGTGTGTGTGTGTGTGTGTGTGTGTGTGTGTGTGTGTGTGTGTGTGTGTGTGTGTGTGTGTGTGTGTGTGTGTGTGTGTGTGTGTGTGTGTGTGTGTGTGTGTGTGTGTGTGTGTGTGTGTGTGTGTGTGTGTGTGTGTGTGTGTGTGTGTGTGTGTGTGTGTGTGTGTGTGTGCATGTTGGTGCCCACGCTTGTCAAAGCGCGGCAGCCGGGGAGAGGAGCTCCCCAACTGGGAGGCGAGGAGGTCTGACCAACGCCGGCCCGGCGGACGCGTCCGCCGTCTCAACATGTCCGTGCGTCGCCGTCTCGTGCGCCTCATCCCGAGCCGTTCCTTCTTGCCCTCGACTCCGAGGGTATAAAAGCAGCTGCCCCGGACGCCAAGAAGAGACTTCAATTTCTTCCGTCGAGTAACGTGGTCGCCCTGACCGGCTGCTCTTTTGCGATGCCAGAATAAACAAGTTGTTCTGTTGGCAGTCGACTCATCCTTTGCCAGGACCTTCGGATGTTTCCAGCTGTGCCCCAGGCCGCCAGGCCAACGCTACCCTTGGGGCTTGCGACCCATTTGCAACACTATTAAAGAATTTTGAAGACTTGGTTAACTTTCGATGTTTGCAGCCTTCAATTTTTAGTTCATTAATAGTCTTTTAAATGAACTTTATCACGGACATAATATCCGCCTTGGCGCACAATCCACCTGCACGGATCACTACTGTGCATCTTTTACGGCTTTTAAATAAAAATTTGTATACATTAGAAAAAAAAGCACGGGCTATTTGCTGCAGCCAACACGACAATAATGAACGTAAGTCACGTCTGCAGCTTGGCAGCGTTCATAACAAGGCACAAAACAAAGAAAAAATTCAATACACACGCAAACAATTTTTAAAAGAGTATGATACAGGCAAGAACGCGAATTCAGCTTCTCATAACGAGATGAAGGGTAAATGCTTACCCATGTATTCTCTCTAGTGAGGCTATCTGTTTAGTTATTTTTTGTTAAAAGATTTCAGGAGTGAGTTAACAACGAATTCTTCTCACAAGCGAGACACTATCCTAAAATCGGGTCTCAAACACTCACTGATAGCAGGGCATTGACAAGGAATCACAGTTCGAAGTCTTTACTTTATTTATATGGTGTCGCCGCCGGCAACTAATACAGCAAACGGTTTCATCGCTTTTGCAAGAGCATAATAGTATGAATGCAAGCATGCAAATACTCATAGAGTAGTTCTACCATCGTTCCGTTCCGCAACCAAGCATGCTAACGACTACGGTACTTCCTGCCAACGCATATGTAGTTCTGCTTGTCTAGGACTCTGGAGAGTGTTTGAAGAAGGGCGTCGAATCAGATGGATGCCTCTCAAATGCCCTGCAGTGTCTCCAGCCTCATCCCCAGGATTCTGGACCATGCGCCTCGAAAAACCGGTCGCGCCATCTCGCGACAGCCGGCGGCGCGGCGGCGCGTAACTCAATGGCGACGAAAAATAAAAATTGATATTTCGTCGCGCATAACAGTTAGAGATTAGCTCTCTCGCCTAGATGTTAAATGCATCTTAAAGTTTCATTTAGTCGAGTTTCATCGATGTAGCTTACATATTGCGTTTGCCATGAGCAATGATCTATGACAGCATGGAGCCTATGGCGAGGTCCTGAAAAATAGCCCACTTGACTTCAATTTATCGCTCACTACAGCCCTATTTTAAAATATATCGACAAGCTCTAGCAGGTTCACGTAGGGTAATGTCCTACCTTTAAGGAAGTATAAGGTATTTTACATTTCAATGGCGTAAAAGTCTTCCTGCGCTATTTCACTATTGATCATGCATCATCAGCTTTTTCATGAAACGTGTGGCGCCCTCTCTCGGTGCGTTGGAAAGGCACACGTCCCTGCTCGCGGCCGGGCTCGAGTAGCGGAGGCGGCTCGATTCCGGCCGTGCCCTGCTACAGTGTCCCTGCTTTGGTAGGTTGCTTTGGGAGGTTGAGCCTGCCGTACGAATGCGCAGTTTTATCAAAAGTGCCCCCATCGGAGGAAGGCTATGGCCATGGGCTGCTACATAAAATGCTACAAGAAAGCGTGTGCCTTCTATGAGGTATATAGAGGAAATTATAAGAAGACTCTTTTGCTTGACAGGTACATTTTTCATTAAGCGCGTACAGTGACCACACCGGCATAGGTGATAGTGGAATTGCGTACGCAATAACAGTGCAAAGCAATGAAGCTTGTAGGTACTTTCGTTCAAGCAGTGAAATTTGTAATTCCCGGACGCTCATACTTAGAGCTCACTCACCGATACTTGTATATGGTTCTTGCACTGTGCATTCAAAATTGTAAAATCGTGTCTTAATGTCTACATTTCAACACTCATGTTATTAGCCTCAATAGCAGAAAGCTCTTCCAATCTTTTGTCGATGTGGTGCAAGTGCAGCAAGGATGCGTTGAAGTGAATGTTGCATGTGTTGCACATAAGAGGCGGCAAACCTGATGCTGCGTTTTATGCCAGTAGGTTATTTGTCCAATGTAACAATTAGTAGTGTGGTAGTTCACATTTTTGTCTAGGTTGGTAAAGTGCTTCTCACGATTCGATCGTTCGCCGTCGAGAAGGGGTTTACCATTGCTGTAATCGATGCTAGTTTCGGCAATTCTGTCAAAGATGTACGTGAAGGATGAACCGCTAACGAAGACTTCATAGAGTGGCATGCTGGGAACTATTCTGAAGAGTGTGCCATCAGTTCGGCAAGCCAGTACTACGCCGTTACCCAGAGCAGCAATCAAGAGTCAAACTCTAGTTAAATGTTCTTGATTATAATTTAAATCTGCTAAGAAATGAACAGAAGTTATTGTCGGACAACACGATGTTTAAAAGATTACTGGTTTTCTCCAGTACGGTGACTCGGCGCTCCACCCACCCGTTTGTGCAATGCGCCGCTAGCGCGATTCATTAGCGACAGGACGCTACATGCTCGCGGCCCTGAATATGCAGTGAATTTACCGTGTTGCGAATATGTGCAACAATACCCATAAGCACTTTCGCACGAGTGGCGCGAACATATTTTTTTTCTTGCATAAGTTCCAACCTACCCTCGTTTTTTTTTCTGCCGCTCTCCTATCTACTTTTCGCTATCCTCTCTCTTTGCTTTTAATTCCACCGGTTGCAGTTCCAGTGCTTGAGGGATTAGATAGCAATCGCTGGGCCGGCAATACTACTTCTTGGATGTGTGACTCCCGGGGAGTTAGCGCGGCTTTTTAAGCGCACAAACCGCGGGAGTCAGAAGAGGGAGCCGTTTCCACGGAACGATCCAGCGACTTTTAAATGTGCCATGCATCTCCATGTTCCTGGTGCTGGCTCCCTTCCCCTGTCGAGCGGACGGAGAGAATTTCAAGCCGTGGAGAGAAGGGGTTGGGGGGCGATGAAAGAACAACTTAAACCGCGAAGAAAAGTTCGGGGAACCTGAAATAGCTTCAAGCCATGAAGAAAAGAGCCACCGAGAGCCCGGCGATCCTTCCATTGTTATAAACCGGACCCCCCTTCCAACGCGTACACGAGCGCCCGCGCGCTGATGCCGACATCTAGCACGGACGCCTCACCTAGGCTTGCTGGCGTCTCCTGCAGTGCGCATGCGCAGACCGGTTTCGGCTTACGCTAAGAGCGCGGACGCTGAGCGCGTACGCCCAGGAAGGGCCATTCGAGTTGGCGCCTCTAGGCCTTTTTTGGGGTGGGATGACTGTCTTTGAAGTGGCACAGGAGGCCTCCGATAATGATGTCCGGCTTGTGTGTAGTTTGCATCCCTTCCTTTCTGAGAACACTGGCCAAGGTTTCGCAGACACCCTTTACGTACTAACTGCATACGCGTTTTTGCCACCAGCGTGTCCTTAGCATAAGCATATCGAGTTGTTTTCGTTGCATCCTTTTCAGTTTTAGATGATACATCGAGTGAAGAATCTTGGGTATCCATTGCCTAGAAATGTTTTCTTTTGCTGATGATGAGTTTTAATGGCGCACTGGCAACCTCGCACCAAGCGCAATGGGTTGAAGTGTTTTCTTCAACACAATGTTAGGTGGAAGACCATTTTCCGAGCACTTCAACTCAAAGAAACCAAGCGCCAGGCTTCGAGAAAACTTCTACCCATTGGAAATCAGTGGGTACACGGCGACACTGCGGAACGAATCACACACCGTCCTCGAGCCGCATGCTCAAAGCGATGTGTCATTGCTGTTGTCGCTGATTTTAAAACAAATATGCAAGAATTGGGAATCGTCTTAACCAAAACTTGCTTGAATTCCACCCTACCCTTAGGGCACAATTTTCAGCACTGTTCCTCCCAAAAAGGCTACGGGAACAAGACGCACAACACGCAGCATCAAACGGATGAAGAACGTGGAGAGGCGGTAACGGAAAGGGCCAAGGATGATTTGAGCAGGTGCATAGGTACGGAGAAATTCTTTTTCAAGAGCTACACGGGCAGCCGGTAGCAGGGTGGTAAGAGGGAGGAAGAAAAGGACAGTGGGGAGGGGTCTCCTGCTGTGCCTTTGCCTGCCTTTCTTGTTTTTTCTCCTTTTACTTTTCCTCGAATCGTGGAGCGCAGTCCATGGTTGCTTTTTGGATGCGCTATGTTTCTGTTCCCTATGGTGCGAAGCACGAGCTGCACGACATAGTCGGCGCCTCTGCGAAAACGGCCCGGAAAGGTCATGGACGCACTCTTGCCTCCAGGCTGTCACAAAAAAAAACTTACAACCGCTAATGTGTCAGTCCTGGCAAAGGGTTTCTCCACACGCAGACAAAAATCTCCCAAAAAAGACATCAGAATTTCTGCAGAAGATTCTTTACTGCCTTCCGCCAAACTAAGGAATTCCACCAGCCTTGTTAAAAGCACAGCGCATGGCACAGGTAGACAGTGCCACCAAAATCAATTTCGGTCGAGTTAGCGTGGTTACGCCAGTTGCAACTAGGAGTGCTAGCACTTCGGTTTTCAGTGCTGTTTCAGTGTTCGGTTCCGTTGCGCATAGATGCAGCTGATGAAGACGACGATATCCAAAATACAGCGCAAGAGACTGGTATTTTATGACGCAGAATGTTCGGCTGCGGCGGTGCGGCAGTCGACGGCGGCAAAAAAGCGCTCCGCTGCCGCCGACGCCGGCGAATCGCCCGGAAAAACTCTCCATCTGGTTGCATGTTACATTCTCGAATTTCCTGTTTACATTATCCCTACGTCATAAGACAGGCCGGTGATCAGCCATGGAACTTAAAAGCTTCACATCCTGAGCCGGCCCTCGCCCTCCTAACCAAGCCAAACTTGCGACAAGCCAAGTGGGAGCTCCGCGTTTTTGCGCCACTGCATGCAATGGACTCTACCGTGGCGCGCGCGCGCACTCCCACACACTCAGCCCAACACACACACACACACATGCAGAAAAAGGCAGTGAACTAGGGCGCCAGAAAGTCACGTGCATGCAGGTACAATTCCTATACAAGCGCATCCCGAAAATGGTTACACGTTTAAATGGTATTATTCAATAATTTGTACGCTGAGCAACCTGTCACCATACTTGTGTATAAATGCAGGAAACACATGTTGTGTGCAAGCAGCCTAGGTAAAATGATCAGCGCCGTTCGTAAGTAGAAGGCAGCATATTTTTATTTTTGCGAAAGCATAGCAGCTCATAAGGAGGAAAATCAGGCGTTGTCCTCCCCAGAGGTTTGGAAAAACCACGCGACCTAATCAGAAAAAGAAAAATTAAGTTTCGTAAATAAAATACTTTCCGAAGTGGGTTCCGCACCCACGAAGGGAACCCGCCGCATTGGCTCAGTGGATAGGGCGCGATGTCAGTGCACGCTAAACATCCCCAGGTGGTCTAAATTATTCCAGAACCCTCCACTACGGCACCTTTTTCTTCTTTTTTTTTCACTCCCTCCATTTTCTCTTTACGGCGCGGTTCAGGTGTCATCCGATATGAAAGACAGATACTGCGCCATTTCCTTTCTCAAAAAACCAATTTTCAATTTTTACTTTCAAGGTTAGTTTCTAAAATTGGTTTTAAGGAAAGGAAATGGCGCAGTAACTGTCTCATATCGGTGGACGCTCGAACCACGCCGTGAGAGGACTGACCTCTGGCCCACTTGAAGGTCAAAACCGTAAGCACCGCGAAATCGTTACGAGGTAGCATAGTGAAGCTTTCGCATGAAAAGTGAAGGAAAATATTGTTGCCGGCCGTGGCAATTGCTATCTAATATCTTAACCACCCGAGCTGCAGCCGGCGGAGGAGAAAGGGAAATGATATCGAGGAGAAATATAAAGGGGAGCGATAGCAAGGAAGCACAGGATCGAGTATTCGGGTGTGGCTCAATCCCCGGTCCGCTTTCGAAGGGGGATGCCATTCACATACCTGGCTTAATATCTCATATGGGCCCTTGAGGCTTGGGTGTTACGCATATTTTTGAAAGTATGGCGGAGTGCTTGGCGTAACGCACTCTGGCACAGGTCAGCCCGGTATTGCACTGCCTCCGGGATTGGCCCGTGGCCTACGAGCTATTGCGCGCGCTTTTCTTCTGTCTCTTTACTCCCATCTTTCACCTCCTACTATCAGCACGCAGGCAGCTGGGCGTGGCTCCGCATTGAGCCAGTAAGCAAGCCCGTGCTTTTCCTTTCGTCCTTCTGTCGACAACTCAACTCAACTCGAAAAAAGGAAGCACAGGGGCTCGAGCTGGGTTTGGGTATCGTCGCCTTCATCAACTTCCATTCGGGCGGCGGGAACTGATCAGCTTGGCTGGCCATTGCATTAGAGCAGCACGCCATCGCCGCAGCCGAACACCACGCGGCAAGCTTTCTCCTTCACAGCTCGTCAGTAGACTTAATTGTTGTCCGTAATTTTTTTCCCCGTTGCGAAAAAACTTGACAATTATGGTGAGTCAGGTTTAACTGCAACCTCTTTCGAAAAATAAAAACACTGACGTGTAAACAAATGCGCAACACAAGGTTCTTACTGATGCTTATACGGCCGCTAGTTCTGTTCTGTCACCAGTCATCAGATTTTCTGTACAGCAAAACACCATTTACCATGAAGACACAGACCGTCCCACGGGGAGAAGTTGGGTGCAGCGCTAAAAAAATTCTATTCCGCGCATTATGCTCTGGACTCACTGAGTGATAGCTGGGCCTTGGCACAATTCTGGAACGTTTAGCCATATCTTGTGTGATGTGCATATATACCGCCAGTAGTTTTTGACAAATGGCCCCTCAAAGTCGGACAAAGACGGGGCGTGTACATCGCTTCAACCCCAACCCGACTTCTTTCTTTTCTTGCACCGCAGTAAAGGAACAGACTAGGGGAGCCGCACAGTCAGCCCGTTTCGAACACGCTGGGTGGAAAAAAAAACAGAAACGCGAAGGGTGCCCCCCTCCCGAGGAGCTTGGCTTGAGGGGAGGACACACAAAGCGGACAATGGGCGAAGCTTACTAGCGTCTCTCTCTCAAACCGGGAGGAAGAATGTAAGAGAAGGAGGAGGAGCTCAACTTCTAGCGGCCCGTGGTGGCGGCGTTGTGAACTAGGAGCGGATGAACCAGAATCCTGGCCATGTTAAGATTCACAAGCAATTGTGTACTTAATTAACATCTTAACCCCACATCAGTGACACAAGCAGCAACACCGCGCTAAAGGCTTTCGCCTCATCGCACTTTAGTTCAACAAAGTGCCCCCTGAATTTTATTTTTCTGGTTCTAACGTAATAATTGTTTGCAGCCTGAGACTGCGATGCAAATGTTGCATTTGCGCAGGTAAGAAGCGTATTACACTCCGCGTATTCTGTATAGCAACGTTGTGTCCATTTTCGGGAGGTTACGTTGCTGCATGTTCCAATTTTATCGACAGATTCCCTTCTGAAACTATGCTCCAAATGTACAAACTGCATGCAGTGGGAGACCGAGACAGGCAACCATAGAGGGATATAAAGTCGGAACCCGACGCATGGCGTTGCAGCGCTTCTAATATTGTCGCAACAATGAAGTCAGTGCTCTGAATAACTGTCCGGCCCGATTACGATGTACAAGAGCTGTAGTACACAAAACATGGTGAGGACGGTTAGCTTTTTCTTTTGCTTCGGGCTAGTCTGGTTTGGTTTATTGGGTTTTAACGTCCCAAAGCGACTCACGCTATGAGGGACGCCGTAGTGAAGGACTCCGGAAATTTCGACCACCTGAGGTTCTTGAATGTGCACTCACATCGCACAGTACATGGGCCTCTAGAATTTCGCCTCCATCGAAATTCGACCGATGCGGCCGGGAACGAACCCGCGTCTTTCGGGCCAGCAGCCGAGCGCCATAGCCACTTAGCCACCGCTGCGGCTCTTCGGGCTAGGATAATTTAACAAACAAGCGCAAACAATGGTACATGGATTTGTTTGATAACTACGTAACAGAACCAAGAACCAATCCTACTCATGCTCTGTGCAGCTTGTTGGGAGAGCAGTGGTGGTGGTTTCAATGTACATGCGGGATTACCCTTACTGTGGTCTGTCGGCAATTGCTCCATCTGAGCCTCTTAATTTAAACAATGTGTTTCTACCACTGTCCCACAAAGCCATTGTTGGCCGCTAAGTTCATGAACGCTGAGGGTACACGATGAGAGAGACGGTGTCCAAGAGAACGTTCAGTCTCCTCAGATTGCACAGGAGTGTCTCACTACGGTCACAAAAAAAAATAACCTGGAGTGCGCCGCTATTCGTGGTTTCACCAGTTGGTGTTAGATACGCTAAGTTCTGGACACGAAGTCCTGTTTTTATTTATTTCTTTATTTATTTATTTATTTATTTACTTATTTACCCAATACTGTAGACCTCTTGCTTGGGTGCAAGCAGGAAGGGCACAAATATATAACATACAAGGGCAATAAGTCAGTAATAAAAGCATGCACGACAAATAAAACTGAAGAATATCTCTATACAGTAACTAAAATACATCATCAAAGGCCTTCAGAAAGTGAACTGCGGATATCACTCTCTAAAGGAGAGTATTGCAGTCAGTAACCGTCCTCGGAAAAAAAGAAAATTTATAACCGTTACTTTTCGCGAAATATAGCGCTGAACTATAGTCGTGCTGATGAGGAGTTCGACGTGTTTCTGAAAATTGTACAAATATCATTACGCCGATAAAAGGGCTGGTTCACTGATCCGCCACAAAGATAGGCGTCAGCAATTACACAACCAAGACGGCATCTTGCAACTAACTCCCCATATGATTGTTGAGATTGGACTTTTGGACGAAGCTTCCATTGCGTTCGCCCAAACAATTCTTCTACAAGCATCTGACATTCCTGCATTCGGCGTTCTTGATTTCTTTATTTTTATACATATTAATTTGGCTTCTAATCACGAGCCTAAATCCAGGAGTTTACTAAGGTGGCACTTTGGGCTAGTTGTAATGCAGCGAAAAGATACGGCGCCGGTGAGACATGACACACTGTATCACTGCGTCCTGCTTCTGCTGGGATGTATCTCTTCTCTACCTTACAACTCGTCAAAAAGAACCACGCGTTTTCACTCCGCACAGCGTCCCTATCAAACGGCCTCAACAAGCCCTTCAGCCATCTTGCCTTTTCCGTCCCCTCTTTCTCTTCTAACTGGGCGCCTTTCTCAATATCCTGCTACTGACCATGTGTTCCTCAGGCGCAGCAAAGGCTTCACGCCGCATTGATAGTTTTTGTCGCCCACAAACCCTACTTACTTCTTCCTCCTCCTACAGTGTGGAATCAGAACAAGAACCGCCCAACCCAACCCCGCAGCTGTGCGCCCTCCCGTCTGCCTGCGTTCGGCTATATGCGAGGCAGGAAAGGGGAAAAGAAAAGAGAAAGAACGAGTTCAGGGTGAAGCGGCCCGTGGTGGCAGTTTGCAGAACTAAACGGCCATGTCCCCGAAAGCTGGGCTTGTCTGTTACCTTTGAAGTTCCTCATTGGAAGACATCAAGCGGAATTTGCAACCACGTCACTTCGGTACCGAATATATGCCACGGACCAGTTTTGAGTGTCAGTAGAACTCTGTGCAAGGTTTACTTATGCTGGTTATCTTTGAGGAGAATAAATACAGCTTTGACTATTGCCATTAATGATGATTACTGTTATGATTATGATTTTGGCCTTTATAGCATTTTTAAATGTACATAAGGAGCACCTAAAATGCAGAGGTTCACAAGAGAGACTGCCCACGAAACGGTATATGGACCGAATAATGAGACCAAAATACGGCAAAAATTTCTCTCCAGTTCCTCAAGGACGCTTCTCTAAGCGATGCGATTATATCAGTGAGGGTATCACGCTTAATACACTCTAAGGGGCCACGAAAATTCTTTGCAGGTTCTTAATACCGGCTCCAAGACTTACTTGACGTAAAAGCGCTACAGGACTCAGTCACAGAAGGGCGAAAGCAGCGGGCGGCGTCCGTGAGCGGCACAAGTGGGCCCCTTCACTAACGTATCGGCTTCGAGGCTAGCGCTGCATTTAAGAATTGTAATCTAAGGAGCTCATTCGCGGCTATTAACGCGATAGCTTTAAAGCTCACGTTCTACTGAAAATCTTGCGTCGTTCTCGGCGTTTTAAGCGAAAGTCCCCGGAGAAGCGACCTGGGTGGCAACGTAAGTCACGTGACCCCTATGGCGTCATCAGAACTTGCCGACCGGATTGTGAGCAAACTGACCGCCGTAGCACGTAGCCGTGAAATTAATGATTGGTTGCAGTAAGTTGCCCAGGATGAGCAACCTGGGTCGCCGAAGCCCCACCGATGGCAGCACCTGCAAAGGCAGGGCCATCGCGTAACCGCTCTGCTATGATGACTCCCAGGAAAATATGAAGTCGAGAATGACCAGTTCTGCAAACATGGGTGTTATAACCCACTAAAACTATCGCGTCATACCCTTAAGGCGGAACTTACGTGTCTCTTCCTAATTTTATTAAACTAGGTTGCTCTTCAGTAGAGCAACGAACGATTCAAGAATGAACGCCTACACCTCGTTCACCTTCTGCTATGCTGTCAGCATGAGAAGTTACGCACCACATTGCGGCTCCGTTGTCAGGTCCCAGTTATTATCACTACGTGCCGAACACCTCTTCGTGCAGGAAAAAGAAAGACAGAAGAGCTGCTGCGAGTCACCTTAGCGCTCAAAGCGGTGGAGCCGCCTGTCCCAACGTTGCCGAAGCAACTCCAAACTCTGGAAGGAGTACGACACGTAGTTTCCATCTCTTTTCACTTTCGTGAGCTAACAAGTGTCTCCTTCCAACATCAGTCCCAGAGAGCGATTAAACGCCTCTAGAATCCAAGATCAAGTTGACTTAAGTTATTGCCTAGATTATCAAGATTCCATAATTTTAGCTGCTTCAGAGGCTGGCTGACGCAGCATAAATCCCGCATCAACAGCACCTTTTATCAAGAAGGATGGATACTGCGCTTCAGGGTTCACTTTGATACATATATTGAGATTTAAAAAAAAACAGAATGACTTGAAATATTCTGCTCAGCACATTGAGCGCAATTTTCCCTTGAAGCGAGAGCAAAACGGTCGATGCTTGTGCTTGCGCAGCTCGCCGATAATCGAGAGAGTAAAAAGCCAGTCTTTTGGAGGACCTCTGTACGTTGCCAGTGGAGTGAAGTCTCGACTCCCGTCACAAACGTGTGCAGGCAGATTAACGCAATTAAGCTGGCACTCGATGGGCAAAGTTCCAAAGAACATAGAGACCACATTTGCCTCATTCAACACAGCTGTATCAGTTGTTCTCCACGTTCTCCGTAGCGAAGGTTTGTCACTTTAGTCTGCGGGAAAAGCTGATTCGCGTCGTTCATGGGTTTGTACTAGTATCAGTCGCGTACGTGGGCTGTATCGATCCGAAAGTTAAGGTCTGTAGACGATTACTTTATCTCTACGCCTCGTGCTTTCTCGGTTCCATTAATCATCATCTTTTATTATACCTTTAAATTCCCTCAGGTGAGGCACAATGTAGGGGAGGGCGAGCATCTCATAAAGATAATGCCCGAACGAATGGCCAGAACGGAAGCTGTCGACTGGTTTCATTTAATCAGTCGACGCAGTCGCCCGCCACATCCACGCTTTTACTTGCTGGTAACTAGGAGCGGAGAAGGAATCCGAAGCAGCTCATCGATTGGTAATTCCGCCTGGCCAACAGGGTGAAAACGGTCAAAAAAAAATTCTCCAGGCATAAAAAGAAACTTTTGTAACCACAACCGACGCGCACCATGAAATATTTGCACACGCGAGTTGGTTTCGACGGCAGTGTCGCTTGGCACAATCGCACAGTCGTGTAGGCGTCCTTCTTTTTGCCTACAACTCGCGTCACTGCCGATCACAGCGCCGCTTTTGCATAGAAACATAACGATCGTCAACCATAATTCAGCTGCTGACGCGAAACTTGTGCCCGTGGGAGAGTGGAGCCTGCGTGAGAGAGTGGCGAAACAGGCTGACAGTTTTCTGCTCCTCACCTGAGCATGATATCAAAGCCGTCTGGGTGAATGTCCGGTACGTCGACGACGCCCAGCTCAGCCAGGTCCCCGAAGAAACATGGCGTCGAAAACCTCGCTCCTGAAGGCGAGGAAAAGCTTGTGGGCGCGGAACTTGCGTTGGTCCGCATTGGGGAACACATCCGTGCGAACCTTGCACTCTTCGTCAGTCAGGCGACCGCTGTCGAGAGATGCTTTCAGCTCGATCTACGACTAGGTGCCAATTAAGTACGGACGTAGAGAACAGTGGAAGTGCGGGAAGAAATAAATGTTAATTTCGTGTAAAGCTAGAACAATTTGGTGATGATGCGAGGGAAATTCAAACAAAAGGCGCGCGCTATGTCGCCCGACCGATTACTACGAAATCCATTTGGGGTTCCACGATGCGCACTGCCTTGCATCGCCTTGACTTCAAGGCTCATAAACTGAGAGCAAAGAACTAAATCCCAAGTACAGACACTCCGCTTCATGCGAAATAGAGTCCAGTGTGATCTCGATTAGTAGACACATTGGTGTGGTTTCGACGTTCCCCAATTTCTGCAAGACCCTTACTGCAAATACTAACTTACGAACATTTTTTTGCATTAATTTGCCAGTGTCGTCTTATTTGCGCCGCAGAGCACTATAAAGCTGTATGTTGCCTGCTCATTTGACAGTGATCTCTGCGCGTGACCTCACGTTTGCAACGTCACAACCGTCGTCACAAATGTGAACCACCGGTGAGAGACCGCTTCATATGTCCTAACAAACATTTGAAGAAAAGGGTCACCACTTAAAGCTGCTGCTTTCGCTACCAAGCGCACGCATGGCTGTTCTTACCTTAGTCTTTGCAACGTCATCGCTACGCCAGGAAGATGTCTACAGATTTTGGATGCGCATCGCAGTTTATTTCAAGTTCTCTTCTCTTTTATAAACGTGGACGCTGCAAGCAGAGAATGGGTCCTCAGCGAGGCCAGCAACTTCTTTGGCCGCACAAGAGGTAATTACGCTAAAATCGATGATATAATGAACAGTACCATACAGCTGTGACGCGAAACACACAACAGTGCGTATGTCTTTGCTGGCGGTAAATGAAAATTAAACAGCGAATAATTATCAATCATAATAACTGCAAAAATATAATAAACACAAACAAACTCACAGAGTGCAAAATATACAATACGCATTAGAGCGTAACAAAAGGTCGTATTCAAAGTTACACGAAGGCAATATCGAATTCTGGAGCTCTATGAGGTATATTTGTGCTCTATAGATAAAAAGGGAGTAACAATTCATTCCGACTTGCGTGCTCAGCGTCCAGGGAAAAGTATTGAAAAGCGTCTATTTCTTGTGTGCCAGCAATAAAGTGAACCTGCCATTCACCGCAAAATTCAGTGTGTTTCACGCAATTAAGCGGGATAAAAAGTCTCCGAGATTTTCATTGCATTCTTCACAATTGCACTTCAGTGATGAAAAACCTAAAAAATCCAACCACCTTGTATAGAAGTCTGTGGTACACGCAATCAAACGACGGGCTTCCACAGAGGTTTGCACAGGGCGCAAAGAAGCGGCATCATAACGACGTTTGAGGTATAATGCGGGTCGCGGGGCAAGTGAACACACCAGTTGGCTTTTTTTCAAACAGCGCTGAGAAACACAAAATAAATCCGTGCTCACGAAATGCCGCAAAGCAGGCCGGTTTTCCTGAACAGCCATGTCGTCGGCATCCTTGAAATGGAAGCGGTGAAAAAAAAACAATACAAATCGACCGCGACGGCTGCGTTTTTATGAGGGAAAAACGCTAAGGCGCCCGTGTGCTGTGCGATGTCAGTGCACGGTAAAGATCCCCAGGTGGTCGAAATTATTCCAGAGAACTCCACTACGGCACCTCTTTCTTCCTTTCTTCTTTCACTCCCTACTTGATCCCGGCACCTCTCTCTTCCTTTCTTCTTTCACTCCCTACTTGATCCCTTCCCCCACGGTGCGGTTCAGGTGTCCAACGATATATAAGACAGATACTGCGCCATTTCCTTTCCACAAAAATCAATTATTATTATTAATATACAAATGATGATTGATTTTCGTAGTTATTAAAATCTGAATTAGGTGCGCAAGGTGTTGAGTTTTTCCTTCTGTTCTGCTTCTTAGGTCTAGTGTTCACGGATGGCAGTTGTTCGGATAGCGATAATGGGTTAGTGTGCATATATGCCGAATTGTTCATTGTATACATTCATAGGTCCCTGGGTTTCTTCCTAGCATTTCTGGCGCAGCGGGGCAGCGAACAAGCGATGCGCCACTGCCATTCTATGACACGTGCTGCCATCGGTGGGACTTAGGTTGCAATGCAGGGGTCTCTTCCCGAGCAACCTCTAACGATTAATTGCACCCGCCTGTCACGGTAAGCAGCCTGCGCTGCCCAGGATGTTTCGAATGGCGACGATACTTCTTCAGATTGCAAAATGATTATTCCAGACGAATATATATAGGGGTTCCAAAAGGCTGCTACAATGAGCCCGAGTTAACCCCTCCCACAGACAAAAAAAGAACTGGCAGTTGCTTATCTTGGCTACGCCACGATATACGTAGCGAAAGGTACGTTTCAGTGGTTGAGCTTGCTGTCGTCACTGTATGTTTAGCGTTGAGAGATATAGGGCTCCATCTCGGCGCCTATGCGCCGTCCATTAGGCACGGCAGTCTGACATCTGTGTTTGGCAAGCCGATTATTCCGGAACGCTCCACTACGGCACCTCTTCTTCCTTTCTTCTTTCACTCCCTCCTTTATCCCTTCCCTTACGGCGCGGTTCAGGTGTCCAACGATATAGGAGACAGATACTGCGCCATTTCCTTTTCCCCCAAAAAAACAATTATTATTATTATTAGCCGTTTCCCTCTCTGTTGGGGCGTCTCCGCTGCTTTCTTTGCCTTCATAGGATCATTCTCTCTTGGTTGCTTTAGTAGCCAAGTGCGAGGCGACAACCTCAGGATAGAAAGAGTTAATCTTTTCTTCTGTATACCGTCATTTAGCAACGGCTGGACTCTCCTGTGCATTCATACGAAACGTTGCGATACCGCCTTTTATACTCAATGCTGCGCATGCGACGCTCGGTTTGGGTGATAGAGCGGCGTGCGGCGAGGCGGCGACGAAGCACGTGGCGCACCTGGGGGGTCTCCTTGGTTACCATGGTATCGACGCATGCACACAACTTCTCATCCGCGTGACGTCAAGTACGCCCGTGGCGATAGGGAAGCGCATGCCACACCTGCTGCTGCGCTCCAGGTGCATTGTAACGGCGCATGCGCGCAATCGGCCTCTCCCGTCCACCGCAAAATGTTCGACTGGTAGCCCAGTGCAGCTCTCGCTACAGATAAGAAAAAGAATACAAAATGGCACCCACGCTCTTTAAGCGTGATGAGTCAGAGTCCAGGAGCGTATTCAGTAGCCATTCTTAGGGCATGGCACAAACTTCCGAAACACAGACACACACAGCACGCAACATAAAACGCTAGAGCACACACGCGGACACAGACTCCTTTTCATTGGAGTTTCCGATAAATTCATTGACTGCTTTGATTCAAGGAAGGGCGTGGGTCATACGTAACTTTTCCGGGAAGAGTTGTAACTCATCAGAAGTGGAATACCGGTATTGTAGCCTGGAGTAAGGCAAGGCCCTGACGGCTATGTTGCCAGAGTCAACCCTAACTTTACATAGGAAAGGTGCGTTTGAAATCTTTGCTACAGCCATGTGTATGCATCGCCAAAGGGGTGCTGAGGGGTGGAGGAAAAGACTGAGGCAATGTGGCAGACTGCACCCTCCGTCTTTGTGCCACTGCTTCCTGTTGAGCACTATATACCTTCCTTGGGGCTTCGCGTCAACCAAGGTTACTGGTTTCAACCCCATCCAGTGACTCACTGGATTGAGTGGAAAACAGAAGGAAATGATAATAAATGGATGGATGGCTGGGTGGATGGAAGGTAGGAGCATCTCTGAAATGTGGTGGTGGCAGTTTCCGCCATGCTCGTCGTTTTTCCTTAATTTTTCTTTAACTGTGTTGTAAATTGTTATTAAGGTTCGCCATTTTCTTTAAATACGTTCTCCTACACCTTTAACCTTATGTCACCTCTTTGCTTATGAGCCACCAATCTTCCAATCCGCCGCAGTGGTAGGTGAGTGGTTATGGCGCTCGGCTGCTGACCCGAAAGACGCGGGTTCGATCCCGGCCGCGGTGGTTGAATTTTGATGGAGGCGAAATTCTAGAGGCCCGTTTACTGTATGATGTCACAGCACGTTAACGAACCCCAGGTTGTCAAAATTTCCGGAGCCCTCTACTACGGCGTCCCTCACAGCCTGCGTTTTGCTTTGAGACGTTAAACCACCCTAAACCAAACCAAACCATTCTTCCAATTGAATTTTGCTAACTTCTACCGCAGATTTTTTAGATGACCATTTTTATCTCTAAACCCTAGGGCCTCAGGAAGTGTGACTGGGCCTGTATTGACATCCGGATGGACACCATCACATTCGAGTATGAGGTCTACAATTCTGCTTACAGATTTATCACACACAGAAGTTGTGTCATCTTCGTTAAATTTATTTATGCAGCTGCGCGTTCTAAGACACCCTGACCGAGC